>PVJA010051824.1:0-12651 GCA_004027025.1 Myocastor coypus
GAAAAACTGGCTTTCTACATGCTGAAGACAAAAACTAGACTAGTGTCTGTCAAAAGGCACTAAACTAAAACTGAATCAAAGATGTAAATGTTAAAACAGAAATACTAAATCTGGGCTGGGGAGATAGCTTAGTAGTCTAAGCACCTGCCTGGAAAGCACAAGGACCTGGCTTTGATCTCTGGTACTGCATGCTGTGCTGGCCACTTAAACCAGGTATGGTTGCACACAACTGAACTCCCAGTGCTGGGGAGGCTGAGATGGGGATCACTGTATGTCCAAGCTGTGTAGCAAGACACTACCAAATAAATAAAAAAATTTGTTTTAGAAAAGAAACACTAAATCTTCTTGAACACAGAATAGGTAGAATTCTTGAAGATGGGTATAAATAGACTTACGGCCAGGTGTGGTGGTGCATGCGTGTAATCCCAGCACCTGGGAGGCTGAGGCAGGGGGATCGGTGTGAGTTTGAGACCAGCCTGGGCTACCAAAGTGAGCTCAAGGCCAGCCTGAACTGTACAGCAAGACCCTGTCTCAAAAAGACCAAAAACAAACAAACAAACAAACCAACAAAAAAACTGCTTGAATATATATATGAGTATTTATCTCTGGGCTCTTCATTCTATAATATTCTGTTTATGCGGCTTCCATGCTTATTACAATAGCTTTATAGTGAGCCTGAACTGTACACTGAGACCCTATCTCAAAAAAAAAAAAAAAGAAAGAAAAAGAAAAAAGACACACAAAAAAACACAAGTATATGATTTGAAATATTTTCTTCTATAGTTTATGTTTTTGCTTATGTGATTTTGTCCTTTTATACACAAAATGTGTAAATTTTTTTCAAGAATTTTTAATTTTATTTATTTTTGTCTTGTTTCAGAACTTTTGTTTGTTTATTTATTTTTATGGCTGGCTCAGCCTGCCCTGAGAGAAGGGCTGGCGCAGCATATGGTGCCAGGGATCGAACCACGGTCCCTGCACTTGCCCAAGCTTTCCTAAGCAGGCGCTTTTGACCACTGAGCCATCCTGCTGGGCCCAAAATGTGTAAATTTTGATAGCCCATTTTGTCTATACTTACTTAGGCTGTCTTTGCTTTTGGTGTCTTGTACAACAACAACATTGTGAATTCAATGTAATGTAGCTTTTTCTCTCTGCATTCTAAGAATTTTGTAGTTTTAGCTCTTATGTTTAGGCATTTGATCTATTTTGGGATGATTTTTACGTATTGTGAAAGCACAGGTCCAGTTTTCTCATTTTGCCTGTTGATGGCCAGTTGTGCCAGCACTATTTGTTGAAAAGAATGTCCCCATCAAGTCGTCTTAGCATATATATCGAAAACTGCTCAGCTGGGTGTGGTAGCGCATGCCTGTAATCCCAGGACTCGGGAGACTGAGGTGAGAGATCGAGACCAGCCTGGGCTACAAAACTCAGGTCAAGGCCAGCCTGAACTGTACAGCGAGACCCTGTCTCAAAAAGACAAAAAAAAAAAAGACATGGACAAAACCACAAAAAGGAATTATTGCAAAGAATCAACAACTATCCATTTTACATCATTAAAAAAATGATACAGAATTACAAAATAAGATAGGCAATTAACAATGGTTATATTACATATTATTATCAAAGTAGTTTCTCAGATTATGAGCTATAGGCATATAGAATTAATCTAACTGTATAAGCACTAACTTAATTATCTCATGTATTATGTCATTTTTCCCCCTTTGTTTCCCCACTCCAGTTGTTCTTTCCTTTTGAGCAACTTCTTTTCCTTTCACAATATTAATTGTACCTTTTCAATTTTATTTGCTCTTTCAGTTTATTTCATTAGGGAGACAATATGATGTTTACACATGTAGAGTCTAATTTATTTCAGTTACGAGTATGGTCTTTAGTTATATCCATTTACCTATAAAAGCCTGAAGTTTATCTTTCTTTATAGCTGTGGTCTCATTAAAACCTTTTGCACAGCAAAAGAAATCACTAACAGTGAAAAGACAACTAAAAGTAGCAGAAAAATTTTTTTTCAATTTTTTTTTTTTTTTTTTAAGGGAAGGGTCTACAGAGTGTTGAGAGTCTCACTACTAGATCCAACTTGTAGTGATCCCCCTGTTTACAGTCTCCCAAGTGCTGGGATTACAAGCATGAGCCACCCTGCCCAATCTCAATTGCCATTTCAACGCTCCCTGGGGGACAGGGCCATCACAGCAAGCCCAAGGATCGAACCCCTGGCCCCTGTGTCTGCTTGCAGGTGCTTTACTCTGCTGAGCTATTTGGCCAGCCCTAAAAGTAGCAGAAAAATTTTGTCAGCTATTCTTCAGACACAAAATTAATACCTAGAACATATGAACATCTGAAAAACATCAGACCATCCAGCTTCAAAGGCCCAGTCCCTAAATGGGCATGTGACATCCATAGATACTTCTGAGAACTACAAACACAAATATATGAGAAAATGTTCATCACTGGTCAGCCAAGAAATGCAATTTAAGGGCCAAGTGTAGTGGTACATGCCTGTAATCCCAGCACTTGGAAGGCTGAGGCAGGAGAATCAGTTCCAGTTTGAGACCAGCCTGGGCTACAAAAGTGAGTTCAAGGCCAGCCTGAACTGCATAGTGAGACTACGTCTCAAAAAGAGAAAAAAAAAATCTATTATCTATTAACCTAAACTGATCTGATGATGAAAATATGTAATATGACCATTGTTAAATTTAAATAAAGAAAAAATAATAAATTCTAAAACATTGAATGCAAAAAAAAGGAAACTAAAAAAAGAAGTGCAACTTAAAGCAACACTGAGATTACATCTCCAAAAGGAATCAAGAAAACAAGATTTAACAAATTTGGTGGACTCTGGGCAGCCTGTGAGACTCTGGTAAACTCTGACCTTCCTTAGCCCTCTGCATGCAGGCATGGAGCTTCTGCTGATGCAAGTCCAAACTTTTAAAACTTAGGAGAACTCTGAGTAGCCTGTGGGATGCAGCTGAGCTGCAATCTGTGGCCCCAGCTCGAGCAGACATGAGCTTTTCTGGAGCCACTTAAGAAGTTTGGCAGACTCAGAGCAGCATTCAGGATTCTGTCTGGGTGATAACTGGGAGCTTCCAAAATGCCAAAATGCAGAAGGAAAAAACAATGTCAGTCCTCTAGCCCATCCAGAACAAATCCTGGAGACAAAGACATACAAGCACTTAGAAATCACACACATGAAATCTCAAATGATAGCAACTGAAATAAAAAGTCCATTGCAAGATATAAGAGCAGAAATAATCTCTCAGGTCCAAAGAGAAAGGACAACAATCATGAAGGAACTGCTCAGCACAGCTAAAGAAGGTGTAGATAGAGGAGAATAGAAAAATGGTGAAAACCCTGAAAAAACAATACAGGAAAGAATCAGAATGCATGAAACAGGTTAAAAAAGATACCCAGGATATGAAGAACTCTATTGAAAGCTGGCAGAACTGCCTGAATGAAACTGAAGATAAACTTTCAGCCCTTGAAGAGAGTGGTGCAGCTAATGAACATGAAACAAAAGATCTCTTAAAACTAACAAGGAAGCCGGGTGTGGTGGCTCACGCCTGTAATCCCAGCACTCGGGAGGCTGAGGCAGGAGGATTGGTGCAAGTTCGAGACCAGCCTGGGCTACAAAAGTGAGCTCAGGACCAGCCTCAACTGCATAGCGAGACCCTGTCTCAAAAAAAAAAAAAAAAAAAAAAAACTAACAAGGAGCCAAGAAATAAAAATTCAGCAGCTACAAGATGACAAAGAAAAATAACATAAGGGGCCAGTGAGATGGCTCAGCGGTGTGAAGTACCTGCTTAGGCAAGCTTAAGCAACCACAAGGACCTCGGTTCGATCCCCAGTACCACATGCTGTGCCAGCCCCACCCCAAGGGCAGGCTGAGAGGCCATAACATAAAAAAGAAAGAAAAGTAACATAATAATAAGTGTCGGGGCCTGGCGGGATTGCTCAGTGGTTTAGAGAGCCTGCTTGGGAAAGTTTGGGCAGCTTCAGGGACCAAGGTTCGATCCCCAGCACCACATGCTGTGCCAGCCCTGCCCTCAGGGCGGGCTGAGCCAGCCATAGAAATGAGTGAATAGACAAACAAAGGTTCTGAAACAAGAAAAAAAAAATTCTAAAAATAATAATAATAATAATAATAATAAGTGTCAATGAAGCAGCAGGAGAAAGCATAAATAACATAAAAACAATACCTGCAGAAGTACTGGCAGAAAAATTTCCAAATATGAGAAAAGAACCTGACATACAGATAAGCAACTCCACACAGCCATAATCACAATAAATCTACACCTAGCCGGATGTGGTGGCACACGCCTGCAATCCCAGCACTTGGGAGGCTGAGGCAGGAGGATCCATGTGAGTTTGAGACTAGCCTGGGCTACAAAAGTGAGCTCAAGGCCAGCCTGAACTGCATAACAAGACCCTGTCTCAAAAAGACATAAATAAATAAATAAATAAATAAATAAATAAATATTTAAAAAATAAACCTTTAAAAAATAAATAAATCTAGACCTACACACATAGTAAGATCTCAGAAATTCAGCAAAAGAAAAGAATATTGAAAGTTGCTAGAGAGAAGAAACAGATCACCTGCAATGGAAAGCCCATCAGAATCATGGTAGATTTCTCAACACAAACCATCAGGTCAAGAAGAGCTTGGAGTGAAGTCTTTCAGGTCCTGAAGCAAAATAACTTCCAAACCAGATTGATGTACCCTGCAAAACTGTTTTTTTTTTTTTTTTAATTTTTATTTATTTATTTATTTATTTATTTATTTATTTATTGTTTTAGAACCTTTGTTTGTTTATTCACTCATTTTTTATGGCTGGCTCAGCCCTCCCCGAGGGCAGGGCTGGCGCAGCATGTGGTGCCAGGGATCGAACCGCGGTCCTTGAAGCCACCCAAGTTTCCAAGCCGGCGCTTTAGACCACTTAGCCATCCCGCCGGGCCCCTGCAAAACTGTTTATCAAACTTTTTTTTTTTAATTTTAATTTTTATTACTTTTAATAAGAGATAACAATATGAGAGTTTTAAAACATGTTAGTAGTACATTCGCAATAGTTGAGACGCTGCATATTATTGTCTTGTCTATCATACTTAATGGTGAAATAAGACCTTTCCCTGACAAAGAACAACTTTAGAAATTCATGACCACCAAACCAACCCTACAAAGAGTACTGGCAGATATCTAGAAAAAGACAGACATGATCACAGCTTCACGGATAAAAAGGAACCACCAAATAGGGCAAGTAACTAAAAAGAGGAAAAAGTACAGAACCTACAACAGGAAAATAACATGACAAGATAAACCAATACCTATCAGTTATAATCACCAATATAAATGGCCCCAGGTCACCAATCAAAGAAATGGGCAGAGTGGATTAAGAAACAAAATCCAACAAGATACTACACACAAGAAACACATTTAACTCAAAAAGAAATTCACAGACTAAAAGTCAAAGGGTGGAAAAAAAATCCTCCATACCACAGGAAATCAGAAGAAAAGCACAGGCAGTTATCCTGCTTGCTGACAATATCAACTTCATACCAAAAATCACTCAAATAGACAAGGAGGTCACTCCATACTTGTTAAACAAAAACTGCAAGAGGAAGAGATATTATAGCGCACTCAGCGTAGGAGCCCCCTTCTACATAGGATAAATTTTAAGAGACATGGAAAATCAAATGGGAAGAATACAATAGTAACAAGAGACTTTAACCTGTCGCTGTCACAAAGAGATAGATCAACTAGGCAAAATACCAGCTAAGAAATAACAGAATCAAACTTGTAAAGACATTGACTTGGTAGACCTTTATAGAGTCTTTCATGTAGCACCAACAGAGTACACATTCTTTCAACTGCACATGGGACATTCTCCAAAACAGATCATGTACTAGCACACAGAGTTAAGGAAATGCAAAACAACTGAAATCATCCCATGCATACCATCTGATCACAGTGCAATAAAAGTGGAAATTATTGATAAAAGAAGCTATAAACACACTATAAAGAAATGGAAATTAAGCAACTTCCTAAAAAATCAGTGGAACACAGACAAAATTAAGGAAGAAATTAAAGTATTTACAATCAATTGAAAATGGAGATACAACTTACTTGTTGTAGCCTGACCGTTGTAACTTCATTGCTAACCATTGTGACTCCATCTTGACCTTTTATTATTGTTGCCATTTCCCTGTTCTGGGGCAACGCTTCCTCTGTGCCCCACTGTGACAAACATCAGTTGCCCAACCACATAATGTTATAAATGTCTTACTGCCTAAGTAACATCCGCATTCCAACCGCAAAAGCGATCCAACATCCGCATTCCCATTAAATAGCCCTTTCAAGGGACCAAGAATAGCACATGCTGAACTTTTGCCCACATATTTGCTCACATTGTTAAGCAAGACATTATGCCCCTGCCCAAAAGTTCCCCTTTAAAAAGTTCCTCTTCCCGATTGTGACCCAATTGTGACATTTTAGGTCATGAGTTACAAGTTAAACCTTAGCTAAATATGGACATAATTCAAAACCAGCCAATGACAATATGCCTTAACCTCACAGGTAACCGCAATTGGCTGCAGTAGTATTGCTTGCTTCTATATAACTTTGAGCAAAGCCCATTTCAGCGCACCTCTTTGTACTCTTGCTTAGAGAACGCCACTGTGTACCAGCTAAAATAAAGCACTCTCTCTTTTTGGATGTCTGCCTCAGTTGTCTCATTCTTAAGAGTACAACATTGCTGAAACCTGTGGGATGCAATGAAAGCTGTTTTGAGAGAAAAATTTATGGCATTAAATTTGCACATTAGCAAAACAATGTGACAAATAAAGAACAACCCCAAATAAATGATCTTACACTGTACCTCAAGCTCCTAGAAAAAGAAAAGCAAGTCAAGCTCAAAGTCCAAAGAAGACAGGAAATTATAGAGAAGAAATTAAAGCACTGGAGACAAAAACAACCCAAAGAATAAATGAACTGAATAGTTGGTTCTTTTTTTTCTCTTTTTTTTGTCTTTTTGAGACAGGGTCTCGCTATGCAGTTTAGGCTGGCCTTGAGCTCACTTTTGGAGCTCAGGCTGGTCTCGAACTCACACTAATCCACCTGCCTCGGCCTCCCGAGTGCTGGGATTACAGGCGTGCGCCACCACACCTGGCTTGAATGGTTGGTTCTTTGAAAAAATAAATAAAAGTGATAAAGCCCTAGCCAACCCAATCAAAAAAAAAGGAAAGGAAAAAACCCAAATTCATGCAATAGAGAATGAAAAGGGCAAAATCACTACAGACCCTGCAGAAATTCAAAGATCATCAATATCTACTTCCAAAATCTTTATTCTCTTTTTTTAAAAGAATTTTTATTTTTTATTTATTTTTTTTCTTGTTTCAGAACCTTTGTTTGTTTATTCACTCATTTTTATGGCCGGCTCAGCCCGCCCCGAGGGCAGGGCTGGCACAGCATGTGGTGCCAGGGATGGAACCACGGTCCCTGAAGCCACCCAAGCTTTCCCAAGCAGGCACTTTAGACCACTGAGCCATCCTGCCAGGCCCCAAAATCTTTATTCTCATAAGGAAAACACAGAGGAAATGGACAGTTCCCTAGATACATAGGAAATGCAAAAGCCGAGTGAAGAATATATGTAAACTCTGAATTGCTCTATAATGAAATTGAAAATGCAATAAAGCGCCTACCAACAAAAGCCCAGGTCTCAACAGAGTCACAGCACAATTCTACAAAATGCCAACTTTTCTTTCTTTCTTTCTTTCTTTCTTTCTTTCTTTCTTTCTTTCTTTCTTTTCTTTTCTTTTCTTTTCTTTTCTTTTTTTTTGTCCTCTTGAGACAGGGTCTCGCTGTGCAATTCAGGCTGGCCTTGAACTCACTTTTGTAGCCCACGCTGGTCTTGAACTTGCACTGATCCTCCTGCCTCAGCCTCCCAAGTGCTGGGATTACAGGGGTGCGCCACCACACCTGGCTTAAAGCCAACTTTTCTCAAACTCTTCAATGAAACTGAAAGGGAAGCAATTATGCCAAACTCATTCGTGGAGGCAAGTATTACTCTAACTCCAAAACCAGAGAAAGATTCAAGTAAAAAGGTATGACAGTCCAATTTTGCTAATAAATATATATGCAAAAATCCTCAATAAAATAGTAGCAAGCTGCATGCAGGAAAATCATGAAGAAGATAATATATCATGATCAAGTGGGATTCATTCCAGAGATGTAGGGATGGTTCGGCATATGCAAATCCATAACTGTAATACATTACATCAATAGAACTAAGAGCAAAAAGCACAGCATTTTCCCAGTAGATGCAGAAAAAGCTTTTTGACAAAGTCCAACACTATTCATGATAAAAACCCTACAGAGTATTGGAATACATGGTCTATATCGCAACCTAATTAATATAGACCTTTGAGAAACAAGCAGCCAACATCATACTAACTAGGCAAAACTGAAGGGCTTCATAAGGATGTCCACTTCTATTCAATATGGCTTGGAAATATTAGCCAGAGCAATTAGGCAGGGGAGAGAAATAAAATGAATAAGGATTGGAAAAGAAGAAGTAAAATTATCATTATTTGCAGATGACGTGATACTCTTCAGAAAGGACCCCCAAAACTCCACCAAGAGTCTTGTAGATTTGATCACCAAATTTGGCATTGTAGAAGGATACAAAGTCAGCACCCAAAAATCAGTAGCATTTTTGTGCACAAACAATGAACACATAAGAGAAATTATGGAAAATATGCCTTCCACATAACATAAAAAAAACACAATACTGGGGCCCGGCGGGATGGCTCAGTGGTCTAAAGCATCTGCTTGGGAAAGCTTGGGCAGTTTCAGGGACCGCAGTTCGATCCCCGGCACCACATGCTGTGCCAGCCCTGCCCTTGGGGCATGCTGAGCTGGCCATAAAAATTAGTGAATAAACAAAGGTTCTGAAACAAGAAAAAATAAATAAATAAAATAAAAATTATTAAAAAAAACCCGAAATACTTAGGAATCAATCTCACAAAGGAAGTAAAAGATTTGTATAGTGAAAATTATGGGAGGATTTGTGAAAATAAAAAAAATATTCCATGCTTCTGGAAAGGAAGAGCAAACACTGTGAAAATGGCCTTACTCCCAAAACTGCTATACAGATTCAATGCAATCCCAAGTTAAATACCATTATTATACTTCAGAGAGCTAGAGAAAACATTCCTCAGATTCATCTGGAACAAGATGAGATGTAGGACATCAAAAGCAATCCTGGGAAACAAAGGAAAGGCATCACTCTGGGAAAAAAGGAAACATTCTCCACTATTGTTGGAAATACAATGGTACAACAACTATGGAAATTAGTATGTAGATTCCTTACAAAGCTAGGACTGGAGATCTCATTCAAGTTAGCTGCTCCCCTCCTGGGTATTTTTCCAGAAGAACTTAAAAACCTCATACCACAGCAAGATATGTGCACCAATGTTTACAGCAGAGCAATTTATTATAGCTAAATCATGTAAACAATCGAGATGCCCATCAACTGAGGAATGCGTAAAGAATATATAGTACTTTTACAAAATGGTGTATTATTAAGCTATAAAGCAGGATAAAATCGAGTCTCTTGTTGGTAAATAGACGTAACTAGAGAACATACTCTTAAGTGAAATAAATCATATTTGCACGTGCAAACATCATATTGTCATCTTAGTATGAGAACCTAAAGTGAAAAATGGACACTGGTAAAAGGGAATGGCCTTATTCAAACGTACATTGTTACTGAGTTGAGAAGAACAAGAGAGGGAGTGGGGTAAAGAGATTTATCTATGTATGTAAGCAGCATAGTTTGGACAACTGTACTGTGCATGTCTATGGGTCTATGGAAAGAAGCAATTAATGCTTTAATTTTTTATACATTCCTTTTTTTTTCTTCCAATTTCACATGCATTTATCTGGCAATATGACTAACTGGTTTGAAGACAACACTATGTATTACAACAAATACTATGAAATTCATATTACTTTCAGTGAAAATCTATATCACTTGTAATTTTTGTTTTGATTTTAATTTCTACTCTCTAAAAAACAAAACAATTTTTTTTTTTTTTTTTTTTTCTTTTTGAGACAGGGTCTCACTATGCAGTTCAGGCTGGTCTTAAGCTCACTTTTGTAGCCCAGGCTGGTCTCGAACTCACATTGATCCTCCTGCCTCAGCCTCCCGAGTGCTGGGATTACAGGCGTGCGCCACCACGCCCGGCTAAAACAAAACAATTTTTTAAAAAATAGCAAATACTGGTGAGGCTCTGTGAAAAAAAGGAATACTTTTCCATTGTCAGTTAGAATGTAGGCTTGTGCAACCACTGTGGCAGTCTGTGAAGAGTCCTCGGAATACTGGATTAGAGGTCACATTTGACCCAGCCATCCCTCTTCTGAGTATATTCCCAGAGGAACTAAAAGCATTGTACCACAATGATACACTAACACTCATGTTCATACCAACACATTTTGTAATGGCTGAATTTTGGAAAACAACTCAAATGCTGATGTGAATAAAAAAGATATTTTTGATGTAATGAAGTCAAGACACTTATACTTAAATATATGAACCTTGAGACCATAATCCTAAATAAATGAAGTAAATTAGACATATGTGTAAATATTCCATTACTGCTCTGGTATGAGACTTAAAATGTAAAAAACCAAAATGTGCAAAAGAGATTGTAAAATAGGAAGAAACTGCTGAAAAGGAAAAGGACACTAGAGTGTGGTGAGAAGGAAAGGAAGGAAGAGAAAGATAAAAATGGGGAAAGAATGAAATGAAGAGAGAGCAGGCCAGTGAGATAGCTCAGTGGACTAGGTCCCTGCTTAAGAAAGCACAGGGACCAGGGTTGATCTCCAGCACGACATGCCCCACTCAAGCGTGCTGAGCTGGCCACCAAGACTGGGCATGGTAGCACACCTGTAATCCCAGCACAGGTGAGGCTGAAAATAGGAGAATCACTGAGTCCAAGCTGCATAGTGGGACCCTATACAAAATACATTAAAAAGGAGAGAGAGAGAGAGTGAGAGAGAGAGCATGTTTCATGAATGGGAAGGGGAAAGGATGGGGTGAGAATGGGGAAAAAGGAATCATCAATGTATATTATCATTAATGTATATTATCATTAATATGATTATGAATGTTTAAGTTGTACCAATAACCAAAAAATTGTTTCATTTATTACAGATTTATTATAGGTTAATATTTTGTTTGAGTATAATTATACATCTTCTATGGTTAAGGATGGTACATTATTAGTTTGTAGAGTATGTCAATATCCAGTTCTTTCATGCTATAGTTGCTGATTTTATTACTACAGCCCAAATGATAATTTAGTGCTATTAGTTGGTTTTCTCTGTATGCTATTATCTGATTGCCTTGTCATTAACTGTCATTAATAATCATTAGCAGCACTACGGCTCTGGAAGCTGTACCTTGGTTAGGAGTTAACAACAGATTCTTCTGGCTACTACTAATCCATCCTGGAGAAAGCTCACAAAGAGTTTCCCTTATCAGGTGGTCAGTTTCAGCTAATAGGTCATGTCATTCTCTTAATGACAATGTTAAAACTATAATGAGAGATACTGTATACAAATATGTAATTAGTTTTTAAATAATTGCATCTTTGTATAATTATGTTAGTATCTTAGATAAATCATTTAGAAATTTGCCATCTATTTATAATTATTTTATTGTAATTATTATAGTTGGTACTTTGCTTCCAAATCCAGGGTGCTGTATAATAGCCTCTGCTATTAGCATATTTGCAGTTTGGTTGAGTTTCATGTAGAACTGGAGGAGGGAGTTTATTCCTATCCAGAAACTCAAGGTTCTATGGCTACGAATTTTCCATAAAGGGAGGATAAAAGCTTTTCTCCTTATGGCTGCTTTATAGCTAGTCTCTATTTTTAAATGTTAACCACTGTGATGGTTACACTTGCATTTTTCTGACCAGTTTTTGAATTTGTAGAGTAGAAATGGTAAGATAAACAAACACCAAATGAACTTAGATATATGTGAATTCTATTCTAAAGAACAGAATCCAGAGATCATAAACTCATTGAATAATTCAACAAAACAAGGATGTGGGAAACTTAGGGACTGGTACGATATATTTTATTGTTGTTAATATCATCTAGTAGTATTACATCATAGCAAAAAAATCAAGGAAAAGAATAAATAATAAGATAAAGAGATTAGAGGAAAAAAGAAAAATAAGAAAAACTGAAGACAGAAAGGTAGATCTAAAAAAAAGACAGCAACAACAAAAAAACCCAACTCATATTTAAAAAGGGGAAACAGGGTCACCAAGATAGCTCAGCAGACTAAATGCCTGCTTAGGTAAGTGCAGGGACTGGGGTTCAAACCCAGCACCATATATACCAGGCCAATCCCACCCCCAGGTAGACTGAGTAGGCCACCCAGAGCTGGTGTGGTGGTGTATAGTTGTAACCCCAGCACTGGGGAGGCTGAAAACAGAAGGATCACTATGAGTCTGAGCTGTGTAGTGAAACCCTATACCAAATGAAGAAGAAGAAGAAAGAAGAAAGAAGAAAGGAGAACAAAGAGGAAGAAGAAGAAGAAGAAGAAGAAGAAGAAGAAGAAGAAGAAGAAGAAG
>PVJA010051825.1:2500-12658 GCA_004027025.1 Myocastor coypus
CTTCCTCCCTGTGAAATCAAAGCAGCAGTAATTTTCCCTTCTTTAGTTCAGGATTACCCAACAGGGCATTCACTCTCAGCACTGCCAAGTTGCCCCTACTTAAGTATTCAGTGGATTCCCATGAGCCACCAGGCCATGGCATCAAAGGAGAAAACCGAGGTGCAGAGGAGATGGCGCACATTACACACCTTACCAGGTTGGCCAGAGCCTACAGTAGAACTAGTAGCCATAACAGGGACTGAAATAATAAAGAGAGATGCACAGATTTTAATTAGTTACAATGTTATCAGAAGCAAAGGCTGGAAAGAATTTTTTCTAGTTCTATCGAAGTGAAAGTGGTTGATGGCATAAAACTTGGTCTTCTGGTGTTCAGTGTACATTGTGAAATGATTACCAAAATAAAGCTAATTAACATATCTGTCAGTTCATACAGTTGCCATTTTTGTGATAAAAACGTTTAAAATCTACTCTGTTTGTAAAATTCAAGTATACAATACACTGTGGTTAAGTGCCTGAGAGCTACAGAATTTATTCACCCCTCCTAAGTGGAATTTGTGCTCTTTGCACATCTCTCCCCATTTCTTCTACCTCCTGGTCCCTGGAAAATTCTATCCCACTCTCTGTGCTACCAAGCCAGAGCTTGCTACCCAACAAAGACAGAAGCCAAAGCAGAGACATAGGATCTTGCCAAAAGAAAGAGCATTATTGCATGTCGCTTCACCAAGAAGACAGGAGGCATGCTCAAATCTGTCTGCCCATTTGTTGGTAGCAAAGAAATTTAAGCAGCTCTGAGGAAAGAGAGGGCCAGTTGGTTAGGACAGGAATTCTTGGGTAGGAGTCTACACCCAGGAGACCAGTCCAGGTAGACCTTGTGGAAAACCCCGACTTGTCCAGCCACCGCTGAAGTTCAGAAGATTCTGCTTTGCCAGGACTGCTGGTTCCACCGGTCTCTGAACACCATACTGTGTCAGGTCCTAGGTTTCTATACCTTGATGTTCAAAAACAGCTTGAACAGCTTTTAGAAACAGGAAAGTTACCCTTTTTTCCCTTTTCTTCTATGACTGACATTTTTAGATTCCAAATGTGAGAATCAGTGTTTGCTTTTTGTTCCTGATTTTCTTCTTTCAGTGAACTGTTCTCCAGGTTTACTTTCCTTACAAATGGTTGAAATTTCTCCTTTCAAAGGCTGAAAAACCTCTGAGTGTCACCTTTTTTATTATCAATTTATCTGTTTTCCTGGACACTTATCTATAATCATGGCTACTATTCTTCAAAGCAAGATAATTTAACTTCTTTCCAATTTGGAAGCCTTTTTGCTTTTTTTTTCTAATTTCTCTGCCTGATACCTTTAGCACTTTGTACTTTCAATTTTGATACTTTACTTTTGTTTTGCAAAATGTTGCCTCTGAGGAGACTGGGTAAGGTACACTCCGGGCTTCTTTGAATTTGAAATGCTTAAAAATCTACAACCATCTCACTATAATAAGCTTTATTTTTAACCCTTAATGGCCTAGATTGCATTATAGGTCAGTCAGAATTTTTCTTTTTCTACAAGTGAAAGGAAGTCAACAAAGAAGCTGTTAAACTTGAGGGAAGGAAGTTACTTTGAAAAAATATTATTTTCATCGACTCGGGCAGAATGTGGAGGTAGGAACAGAAATGGGTAAGACAAGTGGGGTGGAAGAAAGCTCAAGAGGACCCATTTCATGGCTTCACTTTTCTCTGTGAAGTAGAGAATAATTATTACCAAATGAGCCACTGCAGTTAGAGGAAACAGGTGGAGAGAATGGTGAAGATCTAAATACTGGAAGAAGAATCACACGTTGTGTGTTATCAGTCAGAGCTGAAAGAAACAGGAAGACTGAATTAGTATAGCCTCAGAGGCCTCACTGCGGTTTAGATGGCTCTCAGTGAGCTGGAATCCACGACTTCTCATATTTACTGAGGGCTACAAACAGCTTAAGGAATGCGCATGACCAATTTGGTGTGAATCGACTGCTACCTAGATTGCCTTCTGACATTCACCAAACTCTGAGTTCACATAAATAACAAGAGCTGGTAGCGTCCCAGGTGAAGCATAAAAGAACAGACAGGGTGGTTCCAGGAAAGTGTTGTCTGTGGCCTTGTACGCCCGCTTGCTGGATCTAAGGGAGACCACAGGTCTCCTCGGGCTCCGTTTTCTGCCCTTTATTCCTTCAGGACATCAGGCTCTGTCTGATATCACTAATCACAAATTAAATTCTCGTCTCATTTCAGTTGCCTGTTCTTCAATTGGGTCTTTCACTTTGAGGAATCTGATTTTTTGAGTTCTTTATATATTCTAGATTTTAATCCTCTGCCCAAGGAGTAAGCTGTCAAGACAATTTTCCCCTGCTGTTGGTTGTCTTTCTGCTCTGCTGATCGTTTCCTTGGGTGAGCTCAGTCTTTAATTTGACACAATCCCACTTGTTGACTCTTGATGCTACTTCTTGTACAACTAGCATTCTATTCAGAATGTATTACAACAACCATTAGCAAATTCCTATTATTTTGTTTAGTGAAATTCTGTATCTTTTCTAATGCTTTTTTTCATTTTGTATTCTCCTTACAAAATGAAACAGAAAATCCGTACCTATTTCTATGTCTTCTGAAATTAAAATATTAAAATATTAGACCTGCTGGAGGATAAAATACATAGAACTTTTGAAGACATTGGAGTAGGCAAAGACTTTATAAACAAAATCCTAAACACACAGTAAATATCACAAAGAATGAACAGCTGAGATCTCATATTAAAAAGGGTTTGTAGAGTAGGTAGAAAGAGAACCCATGGTGTGGTAAATAAATTTTTTCCAGCTGTTCCTCAGACAGAGGATCACTATCTAGAATATATAAGGAACTCAAAAATTCAGATCCCCCAAAATTTAAAAACCCATCCTGAAAATGAGCATCTGAAATGAACAGATACTTCTCACATGAAGAAGTACAAAGTGGCGAATATATATATATAAAAGCATTCTCATCACGGGTCTTTCGCAAAATGCCAATTAAAACAACTCTGAGATTACATTTCACACCAAGAAGAATGGCTATTACCAAGAAATCAACCAGTAACAAATGTCCCAAACCCTTTGCTCTTGATTTCAAAGCTATTCACATCTTTGAATAGCTCTAGGGACCTGCATAGAATAACTCCTCTGAGGTTCAAGCCTGGTCTTCCCCAGAGTCAAGGCCACACTACCCAAGTGCCCTGTTCAGTGAGATAAAAACTCCATCCCACTGCTTTAGTTAGCTTGTGCTCCTGCAAGATGTGACTGTTGGGGCAGCTTGAGACAACAGCCGAGGTGAGCACCTGGGTCTCGACACATCATCCCATCCTCTACTTCCCAAATGGGTGGCTCCAAACATCTCAGCCTCTCATGACAGAATCAGCTGCAAGGGACAGGCTGGGTATTAGTAAAGTGAAGAAAGAGAAATGCTCCTTCTGAAACAATGAGTTATGGTTCTACCCTAAGCAACAGTGAAAGAGGTTGTATTTCCATGGTCCTGAGATTTGCATGTCAGATAACAAACTAGGATTCCAGACCCTAATTCCAGGGAGCTCTATGCCCGTCAGTCTCTAAAGGAGAGGGGATAGGAGGATGGGTCCAGTTCTCCCATCTAGCATCTGAGGTCATCTGAGCAGTGGCTCAGGAGTTCACTTGACTCATCTGGACCAGCATTTCTGCGTCGACATCCTGGCCGTGTTCTTCCAGCTAGGAAGGCCCCTGTCCAGTGATGTAGAATAAAACTGGTCTCCAGAACTCCGGGAATGAAGTATGGGACAAAACTGGGTACTTACATCTTACTCAAGTAGCTTGTTTTCAGTTCTGGCAATCTATCACTTTTGTCTGGCATCTTGCGGTCCACAGCCTGGTTGTTGGAATTTTTCCAGAAAGAAATTTGTTTTCTGTAAGAGTGGAAATTATAGCAAAGTTCATGATTGCTCTTCATAACACCCTCCTGTTCACAATACACCCCTCACTCTTGTTCTTTTCAACTCTAAACTGGTCTTTTAAAAGAGGACCGTAGAATGGTCTCCCTACCAAAAATTGAAATATTTCTGCCAGTTTCTTACTATTTTTCACATTTTCTCCCATAGACCATATCATTTGCACTCTATACCCCATTCTATTTTTTGTAATTTAATGATTTTACTTTTTATTCTCACTTAAATGTGAGAGTAGTGATAAATTTTTATCACAAATCTCCACACTTAATTCTGTCCCTGAAAAAAATTCAACTAGTGTTGTTGCCTGGGATAGAGGAACACTGTTAATATTAATAACATTCTATTGTGAAAGCTTTCAAAAATATTCAAAATTAGAGAATAAAATAAACCATATCCTACTGCAATAATCATCAGTTCTTAGATACTTAGTCTCCCTCACTCCCAGATTATTTTTTAATGAATCAAGTCATTACCTCATCCTATATTTTGAAAATACTTTCAGATAGTAAAAGATAATTGCAATGTTATAATCATATCAAAACATCATCAAAAATTCAGCTAGTGTTTCTCTTCACTTTTCCTAATTAGCTGATAAAACTAATAATATTTTTTTTATTATTCACTGTTATTAGTGTGCTTAAAACAAGATCCCAATGAAGTCCATACACAGTATGTGGTCAATATATCAAATCTCTTCAACTCTCTAAGTTTTCTTTCTGTATGCTTTTCTTGAAATCTGTTTGTGGAAGAAATCGTCTTTTTTTCTTCTTTCTTTCAGTACCATGCATAGAACTCAGGACCTTGCATTTTCTAGGCAGATGTTTGTGCCGCTTAGCTATCTTCCCAGCCAGCTTTTTTTTTTTTTTCTGAAGCTAACTTTTATTTTTTTCCAGACTGTATCTGCTTGTATGTTTTAACTTGCCTACTTTGCTGCTATCTGCACTACTTCTTGCAAGCTGGTAGTTAACTTTGAGCCAGGCTCAATATTATGGTAAAATATCCAATTTTCTCTCATTTTATGATGTTGTTCACCCTTGATTTTTACACTATTTCATGGAGCTTTAAAAAAGGTTACTGTAATTATTTTTTTTAGATATGTGGCTTTTTAAAGGCGTCGCTTCCCTTATCAATGTTCTGTTCATGTCGTGTGGCACATTGTAGAGTAAGAGCAGGTTATTTCCCACTTTCCATAACCGCAAGTGCCTAGTTTCACTGCTCAGTGTGGAGTGCTGAGAGCACACATTTAGTGTCCTCCAACCCCGTCTAGTTCTTATGCCTGCTCAATTCCTCCAACGAAGTCTCTTCAAATGGACTTTTTGTGTTTTTAAAATGACTTTATTGTTTATTAGTTCTCTGCTTTCTGGTATTGAAAGGTGTCTACTACATTTGGTATATATATTTCCAGCACACAATTTGAAATCAGACATTTATCAACTGACATCTGACACCCTTCTGATATCAATTTCCTTTCAGGAGACCCAATAATTAAAGACCATGTCTAAGCAGCAAGATACCCCTCGTTACTGAGAACACACTGCTGCTATCTTTACTGTTATTATTGTACCACTTTAATTCTGTTTGTATATCACTAATTCCACATTATTTGTACTGCAGATTGAGTCCAAGATTGCCTACCTGCTAGGAAACCATTCTGCCTATTTCCTAGATGTCTAGGAAACCATCTCTAGCCCTGTTTCTAAAATTTAACTTTGATGGCCCGGCAGGACGGCTCAGGGGTCTAAAGTGCCTGCTTAGGAAAGCTTAGGCGGCTGCAGGGACCATGGTTCAATCCCCGGCACCACGTGCTGTGCCAGCCCTGCCCTCAGGGCAGGCTGAGCCAGCCATAAAAATAAAGAAAACAAACAAAAGTTCTGAAACAAGAAAAAGAAAGAAAGAAAGAAAGAAAGAAAGAAAGAAAGAAAGAAAGAAAGAAAATAATAATAATAATAATAAATAATAATGAAATAAAAAAAATAAAACTTAACTTTGAGACACATGGGTCTAGTTTTAGTCTTTGGTGTATGGAAAGCCAATTTTTCCAGCACCACTTATTAAAGTGACTATCTTCCTTCTAGTGAATATGTTTGGCCCCTTATCAAAGAGAAGTGTGTCCTAAGTTGTTTCTCCATTTTTTAATCTGTTCTGTTGATCCTCAGGTCTTTGTTGCTGTTGTTGTTGTTGTTGTTGTTGTTGTTGTTGTTGTTGTTATTGCTGTTATTGTTTTGTTTGGCTTTTTTTCTTGTTTGCCAGTACTACGTTCTTTTTGTCATGATAATTCTGAAACAGAATTTCAAGCCAGGGATTGTGATGCCTCCTGCTTTGCCTTTATTGCCCAGAATGGTTTTTGCTATTCTAGGTTTTTTCTGGTTCCAAATGAATTTTGAAATCTTTTCTCTAGTTCTGTGAATAATACTGATGGTATTTTGAATGAGATTTATTATATCTGTGTAACAACTTTCAGAGTATAGCCATTTTCACTATACTGGTTCCTCCTATGGAACCTTTCCATTTTCTGATATCCTACTTAAGCTCCATTTTTGGAATACTGTGGTTTTCAATGTAGAGATATTTTACTTCCTTTTACAGTGATTCCTAAAGAGATTATTTTTCAGTGTCGTTGTGAAAGGCATGATTTCTCCAATTTCTCTCCCATTGAGTTTGCTATTTGTGTGCAGAAATGCTATTGACTTTGGGGGAGTTGACTCTGTATCTAGCTACAACTGAATTTGCTAACTAAATCTAGGAATCCTTTGGTGGAGTTTTGGGAATCTTCTAAGTAGAGCATCATGTCATGTGTAAATAATCATTTAACTTCTTTCTTTCCTATCTTTGTTCATTTTATGTTTTTTTTTTTCTTGTCTAATTGCTCTGGCTAATATTGCCAGAAGTATAGTATATTGAATAGGAGTAGTGACAGTGGAATCGCTGCTTGCTTCTGATTTTAGAATAAAAGGCATACTCTGAAGTGAAATAAATGAGATATTCATGTGTAAATGTCACATACTCTTAGAGAAAATGAATATGCAAATCAGGACCTAAATGTATAATAGATACTGGGAAATACAATAAAACGCTGCAACTGGAAAGGGGTAGAGAAGAGGGGAGAATGGAAAAAGAAAAAATGAGAAAAACAGGATAAAATGGAGCAAATCTTTGCAAATAGGGAGAAGAAGAAAAATTGAAGAGAACAGAGGAGATTAGAGAAAAAGAAATCAAGATAATCAACTACAAGGGCCAGCGGTATAGCTTAATGGACTAAGCACTTCTTTAGGAAAGTGCAGGGGCCAGGGTTCCATACCTGGCACCGTATGCTGCGCTGGCCCCACCCCCAAGCATGATGAGCTGGTGATGGAGTATGGGTATGATGAAGTGCATCTGTAACCCCAGCACTTGGAAGGGAGGAAACAGGAGGATCACTATGAGTTGAAGCTGTGTAGTGAGACCCTGCACACACACACAAAAATGATAATAATCAACTACATGGACAAATTTCCTATAATGAATGTGATTCTTATGAAGATGTAAATTATACTGGCAAAAATTAATAAGAAATAAATAACTCACTGAAGGAAGACTTTAAAAAAAAAAACTTTGAAACATTGTCTTGCTAGACTCCCCCAGGCTGGCATGAAGTCTGTAACTCTCCCTCAGCCTCCTGTGCAGCACCCCCTCAACTGGCTCTATTCCTTCAAATTCTGAGTGTGGTAAGCAACATGCCTTATTGTAATACAAGAGTGTTTGTTGGATATTGGCCTTTATTATTTGCATCATTCTTTTCTTCGGTCTAAAACTTTGATTTGCATTTCTCCTCTTCATTATCAACTCATTTTTACCCCCTATAATCACAATTTTTTTTAATTTTTTTACATATAGTACAGAATTTCAAAACCAGAAAAATTTAACGATGGTTTTATTACATATTTTCAACATTGGATCAGTTTAGATTAATAGATATCAGTGCATAAGATTGATCACACAATTAAACATTAACACTTTCAATAAACATCAATTTTTTAACAGTTAACCCACTGTACATTGTCCTGACAATAGTTACACAGAGTACAATGTGTGGGTATGACCCACCTTCCTATTGATGTTGCTAAGGAAAGAAAAAAATTATTCTCTTTGAGTTAAGAGGAAGCAGATGCGTACACAGTCCAGTGTTCCACAATTGCAGTGGGCCACCAGTGAAACTTGCCACGTTGGGCTATTGATCCAAGCCTCCTACAGCTCATCTCACCAATTAGATTCACACTTTAACTTCTTGAAAATTTTACACAGAATTTTTATTTCTTTCCTGTTAGAATCCCTTCAGTCAAAGAATATATTGGCACCTTGTTAACATGTTTAACCCTCCTAATTAAAAGAAATATGCTTTTTAATTTTTTTTTACTCATTGTGGGGCTTGCTCTTTCTTCAAAAATACTAGGAGAAAAATCCTGGAAGATAACTGTACAGACACCGCTAACATCTTCAAATCACCATGTATTCTGAGAAATCTACTAAAATTTACACAATAACTGACCCTGTAGCAATGCCCATGCTACTGATCAATGCATCAAGGCATGCGACTTTGCCCAGATTTGACACAACTGCAAGCCCCAGTGATCATTGTAAATTCAATTTTTACCTCAAAGTCTGATTTCTGATGGATTTTAAAATTTCTGCTGAAGGAGATTTTAGTAGCTTTTTCTCTAATGTTTTTTAATCATCATATAATTTGACTATTAATTTTCTAATTTAATTATCTATTACTTTCTCTGGGCTTTAAAAGAATAACAAGCCCATACTGTCTACCTTTCAGGCTCCTGCCAGATGTTTACCCTTGAATTCTTGAGCTTGTTATTTGTTCTTTAAGACAGATTTTTTTCCTTGAGCTTTCCAGAAATTCTTCACATAATTTTAAAGAAAGTGTTACTTTGTTTACTTGTGAAGGCAACAGATCTCACCCAATTAGGAAACACATTTCTGATAAAATATTTAAGTCACTATTACTCTCCATTTTTTTTTAATGTGGAAGTACATTTTTAAATCTACTTTATATCCGTCATACTTTTGTGCTTGAAACTCTATCAGGAGACATTGTTACTACTTGCTTTTGTATAATAACTTTCTCTTTTATCCCTAGATATATTCTTAGATTGGAGACACCAAATCTTTCAAAAGTCCTCCGCTACATCAGAGGATGATCCCCTCGTGGTCCACCATAAACATCTCCTTCTTCCAGCCACCAGCTTTCCTCATGGTTGGCATCCCGGGGCTGGAGGCCCTGCACTGCTGGATAGCCATCCCCTTCTCATCCATGTACACTGTGGCGCTCACTGGAAACTGCCTCATCGTGCTGGCTGTGAGGAGGACCCCCACCCTGCACCAGCCCATGTACTACTTCCTGTCCATGCTGGCCCTCAGCGACGTGGGCCTCACCCTGTCCACCCTGCCCACCACCCTGTCTGTGCTCTTGTTTGGCTACTCCTTCATTGGCTTCAATGCCTGCCTGGCCCAGATGTTCTTCTTGCACTCCTTCTCTGTGGTGGAGTCCTCTGTGCTCCTGGCCATGTCACTTGACCGCTTGGTAGCCATCTCCAAACCCCTGCACTATGCAGCTATTCTCACAAATAATGTCATCATCAGGATTGCAATAGCCATTGTAACTCGAGCCACTCTGTCCCTCTTCCCAGTGCCCTTCTTGCTGAAGCGACTGAACTACTGCCCTGGCAAGATCACCTTGTCACATTCATTCTGTTTCCATGCGGATGTCATGAAACGAGCTTGTGCTGACATTACTGTCAACATCCTGTATGGGCTGTACGTGGTTCTGTCCACCGTGGGTCTAGACTCCTTGCTTATTGTGCTGTCCTATACCCTCATCCTTCATACAGTGATGGGGCTGGCATCTCCCAAGGAGCGGGCCCGAGCCCTCAACACCTGCGTTTCTCATATCTTAGCTGTGCTGGTGTTCTACATCCCCGTCATAGGTGTGTCCATGATCCACCGCTTTGGGAGGCACCTGCCCCACCTTGTGCATGCTCTTGTTGCCTATGTGTACCTGGTGGTGCCTCCTGTGTTGAACCCCATCATCTATAGCATCAGGTCCAAGCCAATCAGGGAGGCCATGCTCAGGACTCTGAGCGGCAGAGGCCAAGGTTAATGGCATTTGGAATATAACAGTGTCTGGGTCAAATAAAAGA
>PVJA010051826.1:0-12653 GCA_004027025.1 Myocastor coypus
GTGTGTGTGTGTGTGTGTGTGTGTGTGTGTGTGTGTGTGTGTGTGTGTGTGTTACTGAGAATCGAACTCTGGACCCTGAGCTTGCCAGGAAGGTGCTTATTCCACTGAGCTATCTCCTTGCCCCGAGATCAAGGTGCTTTTACTCAGGAAGAGCTTCTTCCCATGACAGTGAACAGCTAACTCTGCAGCCTGGCAGGCGCCAGGCACAGGCTCAACAGATTGATCTGTCCAACGTAGTGTTGTTCCCTGAGCCTTGGAGTCTATGCTTCAGCGCCAGGCAGCCCCGGCTGCATCTCTGACTGCTGTCCACCGCTGCCTAGCTAGCTGTGTATCTCAGGCATGCTGCTGTATCTCTCTGAGCTGCCCAGTTGCTGCTGTGGGACCCAGACCCTGCGGCAGCCCCTGGCCTCACTGGGTCTCTGCTTCCTCCTCTGTCACTGCCACTGACCAGTTGCCCTCACAGATTCAGGTTCAAAGAATAAAACTCGTGAGGCTTCCAGGCAAGGTGTCTGAGTGGTCCTAACGCCCACAACATGCTTTATGAGACTTACATTTGCTACCATGTTACAAAGACATGAGTGGGAACTAAGCTGCATGATCCTACACACACACACACACACACACACACACACCTCATTTTGGACTACCTGATTTGGGCATCAGTGAAATTGGCTGTGAGGTAACTAAGACCTTTAGTTACAGAGGACGCCAAACTGATAAATAAACCATGCTTTAAAACAGAAGCAGACTGGAAAAGATGGTAAATGCATCTGCTCTGGAGGGGCTGTGTGTCATATTACACTCCAGAATTGTCAATGTGATTAAACTCTGGAAGAAACAATAAGCAACACTTTGCATCTGCTATTTCTGCGTGCCTGCCCTGCGCAAAGCCACTTGTGGTCCTCTTTCCCTTTTAAAAGATGGTGCATGCCCCTGCCCCATCACCCACCCAAGGAAGCAGTTTCTACTTTAAGGACTCCTTGGACCTTGAAGTGTCATACCTAGCTTGTAAGTCTGAGGGATGTTGGGCGCTGCGTCCCTGCTGCTTTCTCGCCAACGCTAGCCACCCCCCCACTCCAGGTACAATGTAGAGGATGACTTCTAAGCACACAGGAGCTTTCATGCATGTACAGGCTCCCATTTCTGCTTAACTCCTTGTTAGCCAAAGGGCTAGAGTTTTTTTTTAATTATTTATTTGGCGCAGGGTCTCACTATGCAGCTCCAACTCAGCCTCCCCAGTGCTGGGATTATAGTATAGCAGTGCATGGTCCAGTTTCCGTGGCCCACACAAGTCACCCGGCTGGTGGCACCTGGATCAAATCTGGGTGGGTCCTTGCACTTGCCAGGCAGGTGCTTAGACTGCCAAGCTATCTCCCCAGCGAGGGCTACAGATTTTTAAGTTGACATTCCTGCTGGGTATAGTGGTGCATACCTGTCATCTCAGCACTTGGGAGGCTGAGACAGGAGGATCACTGTGAGTTCAAGGTCAGCGCCAGCCTCAATGACATAGCAAGACCCTATCTCAAAAAATAATAATAATGCCGGGCGTGGTGGCTCACGCCTGTAATCCCAGCACTCGGAAGGCTGAGGCAGGAGCATCGGTGTGAGTTCGAGACCAGCCTGGGCTACAAAAGTGAGCTCAAGGCTAGCCTGAACTGCATAGCGAGACCCTGTCTCAAAAAGACAAAATAATAATAATAATAATAATAATAATAATAATAATAATAACAATAATCAGGCTCTCCAGATTCATTGTCAGTACGTCCATGAGTTGAGGCGCAGACTCCAAGCTCAAGAGCGGCCGACCTAACGGAAGCCAGAGGATCCTTGCCTCGTGTCCTCCGCACCTCCTTCGTGCGGAAGGCTGCTTTATTTTTCCATCTGAATAGGAACCCACCGGACAATCTGAGTAACTAAGCGCCACCTGCTGGCACATATGGAAATGGACACTGTGTCGGGTCCGGCGCTGCAGGGGCACAGCTGTCTCGGAGGTCCGGGCTTTGTTGGGAATCTGCTCTTCCCTCCAACTGCCACAGCAGCGCAGCGCAAGCTTTCTTTTTTGTTTGTTTGTTTGTTTGTTTTTTGTTTCTTTTTTGTTTTTTTGGTGGGACCGGGGTTCAAACTCACAACCTTGCACTTGCCCAGCAGGCCCTTGTGCCTCAGAGCTATCTCCCCAGCTCCCTCAAGCTTTCGAGTGACCTGGAAGTTGACAAGCCACTGGGAGACACCAAGGAGGGAGATGGAAGGTGACGTCAGAAAGGACTTTCCAGCTGACATCCTCTGGGAGAAAGAGGGAGAGAGGACAGAGGATGGAGAGAGGTCAGGCCGGGACATACAGCATCAGAGGCCTGGAGCAGGTTTGGCTGCAGAGTCCCGGAAGGGATGTTACTTTGGACAAGGACCTGGAGACTAGGGGCTTCCTGGGGACGTGGGGACACGCACCTTGGCTGGAAGGGTGGTGTCTGATGTCACATCACACCTCAGCATCCACTACCAAGACAGGAAGAATTTTTAGACCTGGGAATTGCGCAATCCGTGTAACTAATTATTACCAGTGTTGGTAGTACTTGCTAAATACTTTTAAGGAATATACAAGACTATGAGGAAGAAGCAGCTAGCAGAGTTGATTCTTTAAAATGGACAATTCTAAGCCGGGCATAGTGGCTCACGCCTGTAATCCCAGCACTCGGGAGGCTGAGGCAGGAGGATTGGTGCAAGTTCAAGACCAGCCTGGGCTACAAAAGTGAGCTCAAGGCCAGCCTCAACTGCATAGCAAGACTCTGTCTCAAAAAGACGAAAAAAACCAAAATGGACAATTCTTGGGCTGGGGGATAGCTCAGTGGTCTAAGCGCCTGCCTGGCAAGCCTAAGGGCCTGCATTGTATCCCCAGTGCCACATGCCATGCTGACCCCAAGCTGAGCTGGCCACCAAGACCAGGCTTGGTGGCACACATCTGTAATGCCAGACTGAAATGGGAAGATCACCACCAGTCCAAGCTGCATAGTGAGACCCTATACCAAATAAATAAATAAAATATTTTTTGTGTGTGTCTTCTTGAGACAGGGTCTCACTCTGCAATTCAGGCTGGCCTTGAGCTCACTTTTGTAGCCCAGGCTGGTCTCAAACTTGCACCAATCCTCCTGCCTCAGCTTCCCAAGTGCTGGGATTATAAGTGTATGCCACTATGCCTGGCTTTAAAAGATTTTTTAAAAGGACAATTCTATTATATTATTACCTAAAAGTATATAGCGCTTTTCTCTCAGTAGGCAGGGTGGCGCACAGTGGTACCCTCTTGTACAGAAAGCTGCATGGCTGCGTTTATTACACACTGGATGCTTTTCAATCATTTTCTCCTTTAAACCTTATAACAATGGAGTGAGCCTGGGCTGCCCTCTTTCTGTGGACCTGGGGGTGGAGGCCCACGAGCAGAGCTGAGGTCACCAGGTAGCCAGGGCGCTGCTAAGATGGCATATTGCTGGTCAACTCCCTCCCCTGGGCCACAGTGCCTGAGTTGGCCAGATGGTTTTGCCTGACAACCTGTTGACACCTCATCAGTGACACAGCAAGATGATGTTCTGACAGCCAGAATTATGAGCAAAGAACGTGTGAATTTTCTTTTTCCTTCTTTTTTTTTTGTGTGTGTGTGTGTGACTTTTTTTGAGACAGGGTCTCACTATGCAATTCAGGCTGGCCTTGAGATCACTTTTGTTTGTTTGTTTTTTGTTTGTTTGTTTGTTTTGTTCATTTGAGGGTTTTTTAGAATTTTTATTTTTTATTTTTATTTTATTTTTTTCTTGTTTCAGAACCTTTGTTTATTTTTATGGCCGGCTCAGCCTGCCCTCAGGGCAGGACTGGCGCAACATATGGTGCCGGGGATCTAACCGTGGTCCCTGAAGCTGCCCAAGCTTTCCTAATCAGGCACTTTAGACCACTGAGCCATCCTGCTGGGCCCATTGAGCTCAGTTTTGTAGCCCAGGCTGGTCTCGAACTCACACCAATCCTCCTGTCTCAGCCTCCTTGAGTGCTGGGATTATAGACATGCGCCACCATGCCCGGCTTGTTTTTTTTGTTGTTGTTGTTGTTGTTGTTTTTGTTTTTTGAGACAGGGTTTCACTATGCAGTTCAGGGTGGCCTTGACCTCACTTTATAGCCCAGGTTGGCCTCAAAATCACAGGGATCCTCCTTCCTCTGCTTCCCAAGTGCTGGAATTACAATCATGCACCGCCACGCACAGGCAGAAATGGGAGCCTTCTTCTCTACTTTCATTTCTAAGCAAAGCTGCATCCCACTGAAGGCAAACATCCCAGTGGTGAACGCAAAGGACAGAGCAGCGGAGTCTTCAACTAATTTTTCAACTTTATTGAAGTGGCATGTATCTACAGGAAAAGGCACAGAAGGAAATGGCTTGATTCATGCCTGAGCTGCACGGCGCCCCTGAGCCATCCCCCCAGGCCCTGGATGCTGGGTCTAATTATGATTTAGTTTTCTCATTGCTGTGTGAAATTCTGCTTGGGGAATGCACATCCATGCACTTATCCAGTCTGCTGTCAGGGCACCCATCCATCCTAACTCATCCATTTCCCTGGATTAAGAAATGGATGGTCCAGGCGTGGTGGTGCACACCTGTAATCCCAGCACTCGGGAGGCTGAGGCAGGAGGATGGATGTGAGTTTGAGACCAGCCTGGGCTACAAAAGTGAGCTTAAGACCAGCTTGAATTGCATAGCAAGACCCTGTCTCAAGAAGACAGAAAAAAAAAAAAAAAAGAAAGAAAGAAAGAAAAGAAAAAAAAAAAAAGAAAAGCCTGGTCGATTAGCCAGGCACTCCTGGGTGTACCGGTCAGGGTCGTGAGGTGTGACCTTGGCGCTGGGTCTGGTCCCTCGCCTGGTCCTCTCGAGCATTGTTTCCCTGCCCTGCTTCTCACCACCATGAATGATGCAACTTTTCTCTGCCACACCCTTCCACCATGATGGTCCTGCTGTGGCTCCAGCTTGCCACAGACTGAATCTTCTGAAACCACTGACTAAATCAAATCTTGACCCCTTTAAGTTGCAGATGTCAGGAGTTGGCTCTCAACAAAGGGAGCGCTCACTGCCTAGTTCTAGCTGATAAGTACTCGGGCAGTGTCTTGGACCTGGCTAGGACCAACTGTGCCACAAAACACTCTAGCGTGTCTTGGAAAACATGTGTCCACATTCCCTGCACATGTCTGTGTAAGAAAGGAATTGCTCAGTGTCTTAGTTACTTTCCTCCATGGTGAGGCAAAATGACCAATGCCCAAAGTTAAGGGAGGAAAGGATTATTTAGCTCACAGTTTGTGGAGGCATTAGCCCCGAATCAGCTGGCTCAGGGTGGCACATGACAGAGGGGTAATGGTTCATGGCAGCAGAAGATAGCAAAAGCAGCAAGGAGGGAGGAAAAGCTCCTTGCTCAGTGCATACAAGCCATCAGCCTAGGGTGGGCATAGTCATCACACCCTTAGTCCCAGTACTGGACCATGAATCAATCACAAATTCTCAATTCAGCCACCTCCAAAAAGCCTACCCCCATGACTACAGCAGGCTCTTGGGGGGCAGGGATCCAGATATAAACCATAACACTGGGTCATGAACTCTTAGGGTGTTTTGTTTTGTTTTAATTTTTTTTCCTGTTTATTTATTTATTTCTATGGCCGGCTCAGCCTTCTCTGAGGGCAGGGCTGGTGCAGCATGTGGTGCTGGGGATTGAACTGCGGTCCTTGAAGCCACCTAAGCTTTCCTAAGCAGGCGCTTTAGACCACTGAGCCAACATGCTGGACCCCTGTTTTGTTTTTTTTTTAAATGTATTTAGTACAGGGTCTCCAGGGTCTCACTACACAGCTCAGACTCATAGTGATCCTCCTGTTTTCAGCCTCCTAAACACTGGGATTACAGATGTGAGCCACCACACCCAGTCTCAATGGCCATCTCAGTGCACCCCAGGGATGGGATTGGCCCTTTGTAGGATGATTTTTTTTTAAGTTGTCTCCATCTCTGCATCTCCTGAGCACCTCTCGCTTGCACTGGTGGCAGTGCCACAAGCTGCTCTGCAGGAGCCTCCTGTGGGTGAGGTCTCTGGGAGGGAAACCAGGAGAGATTCCTTTCTCAGACTTCAAGTGTTGGGCAATGCTGTTGACCTCAGAGTTTGAGAATGCATCAGGCTGTTTCTTCCAGAGAGATGACTGACAGACTGGCTTTTGCTATTCACACTAGCCTTTCGTTTCCATAGCAAGCTGCTGCTTCCTGGTTCTTAAGTCTGAGTTTCTGGTATTGTTTATGCCTTTGCTGCTCTACCTTGCGTCCTTGTATTTTAATCTAGCTGTGTTGACATCCTCAAAGTGGACTTGCCAGAGGCAGTGTACAGTTGGGTCTTGGCTCTTTAAGACTCAATTGGCATAATAATCAATATGTTTAGGCCATTAACAATAGAAGGCCAGATGTACGGGGACAAGCCTATGATCCCAGCGCTCAGGAGGCTGAGACAGAAGGACTGCTGATGATTCTAGGCCAGTGTGGGCTACACAGCAAGTTAAAGATTGTTCTGAACAGCATCATGAGACCCTGTCCAAAAAGCCAAAAAAATTAATGGAATGGCTGGTAAGGATGATTCGTACTGTTGTTGTTTGCTGTCTCTCAGCATTCTTCCCTGGTCCCCTCTCTTCCCTCCTTTTGGGTTATCTAAATGTTTTTAGCATCCCGTCCTAAGCTGGCCATTGGCTTTTGGCGAGATGGCTTTGCAAACCTCTTCATGCTTGCCCAGGGTTTGAAATACGCATGTGTGCCTGATGCTTCTCAATTCATGCAGCTTGCATTTTACCACAGCAGGTCAAATAGTGAAGAAATCATTAAAAAAAAAAAAAAAAAGAAAAACACATGAAACTATTTTTAAAACAAACAAACAAAAAAAAGATCCAGAAGGTTCTCCATGCACTCCCCTTTAGAATTGTTACCTGTTTGTTTTCTGAAAATGCTTCTCAATAGACATGTGCTTCAAAGAACATGGGAGAAGAAAAGGAGTCTAAGCGTTTCCCAGACAGTTACCATTTCTTGGACTTCTTCATTGTTGAAGTTCCAGGGAGCTCTGGTTTTCTTTCTTTTCAAGGCTCAACTTCCATTAGTTTTTTTTTTTTTTTTTTCTTCTTTCTTTCTTTCTCTCTATTATGGTGGGCTCAGCCTGCTCTGGGGGCACGGCTGGCACAGCATGTGGTGCCGGGGATGGAACCATGGTCCCTGTCGTTGCCTAAGCTTGCCTAAGCAGGCTCTTTAGATCGCTGAGCCATCTCGCCAGCCCTCCCATACATTTTCTAGCAGCCAATTGTCTTAAGTTTTCCTGAGAATATCTCATTCTTGCCTTCATTCCTAGAAGCTAATTTTTGCTGGCTCTAGAACTTTATGTTGACAATTCCAAGGTGCTGGGTCTGATTTTTCAACATATCTGTGTGGACAGGTGGCCGGCCAGGCAGTGTTTGACCCTTCCGCCTTCCGTGTCAGCTCAGTTTTCAGAGAAGGCATCACTGTGCGTGTGGCCCTTGGGCTGTGGCCCAGGGTCACCAGGCTTGGGGCTGTGGCTCAGCTGCTGAAGCCTGTGTGGCCGCTGGGGGCCTGTGCTGCTGCTGAGTTGCTCTGGAGGAGTTTGTGGCTTTCACTGACCGAGTGCGTCCCCTCCTCTACAGCATTCCCCTCTGCATTGTCCAACAAGTGTCCCTCTTTGTGTCGGTCCTCTACAGAGATGGGCTCTCTCCTAGGGTGGAGGTGTCTACGTCACCCTCTCTTCCAGGGCACTTCTGGGAGAGGGGACATGTTGGGCCAGGCCAGAAGAAAGGGGAGCAAAGCAAAACCGGAGCTTTCCCTGTCCTCTCGGTTCCAGGGTCCCCCTCTGCCTCCCCAGATGAGCCTCCTCCTGGGATTCGTGCAGTCCTTGCCCACTGAACATCATTTCATGGCCTAGGCTATCCTGGGTCAAACCTAAGAGATGATAAAGGAGGCTATAAAGCAGAATAAGCTGGATGTGGTGGTACACACCCATAATGCCAGCATTGGGAAGGCTGAGGCAGGAGGATCATCATGAGCTCAAAGCCAGACTGTGCTACATAGTGAGATCAAGGCCACCCTGGAGTACAGAGTGAGACCTGTCTCAAAAACAAACAAAAACCACTTTCATATGTCTAATCCTACTGATTCTATTTCACAGATGGGGAAATTAGGCAGATGAAATTTAGTCTGGGATACAGTATTTCACAGATCAGAAGGAAGACCTGGGGTTATGGGGTCTTATGAGCTCCAAGGAGAAAGTGTCAGAACAGGGACTTGTGGTCGATGGTCACCTTCCTGCTGACCAGAGGTCTTTCTACTCCTCTTCTGCTCCTCCTCCGTTCAGACATCGTAGCGGAAGCTCTCCCAACACTGAGAGCTGAGCTGGGCAGGCAGCAGTCTTCTCTTCACCTTTAACCTCTGCAGAGCAGGGGAAGTGTGAGTACGTGTGTACACGTGTGTGTGAGTGCGTGTGTGCATGCGTGTGTGACCATGGGTTGGGTCCCCAGAGCTGTTCATGACTGTGACTGTGGCCAACAGCTTGTCCAGCACCGTGAGTCACCAGTTTGTATCCCCGGGAGAGTTCACTGTATTTGCTGAGTGCACGACCAGCGAGTGGCATGTGACGGCTCAGAAGCGACTGACTCTGCAGGACAAGAGGCAGAGCTTCCATGTCTCTGGGTGCCCCGGCTTGGCCAGGTTGGGGGCTGGCTCTCTCTGCACCGCTGTCTTTGGGGACCCTCTGTGGATCCAAGTGGAGCTTGATGCCGGTGAGTCTGCAGAACCTGGCTGGCAGAGGCAAGCCAGAGCCCTTGATTTCCTCGTTTTGTCCAGCTAACAGCCAAGATTTAATAATTAGCAATGCTGATCATGTATTAAGTTAGTTATTTTAGGTTTTGTCTCATTTGAATTTTTTTTTAATTTTTTTTTTTATTCTCGTTTCAGAACCTTTGTTTGTTTATTCACTCATTTTTATGGCTGGCTCAGCCCGCCCCGAGGGCAGGGCTGGCGCAGCATGTGGTGCCAGGATCAAACCGCAGTCCCTGAAGCCGCCCAAACTTCCCCAAGCAGGCGCTTTAGACCACTGAGCCATCCCACCGGGCCCCAGGTTTTGTCTCATTTGAGACAGTCTCCCTATGCAGTTCAGGCTGGCCTCTAACTCACTATGTGGCCTAGGCTGGCCTGAACTCAGGGCAATCCTCCTGCCTCAGTCTCCCGAGTGCTGGGGTGACTGGAGGTGAGCATCGTGTTCCTGGCCATTTGTTTTCATTTCTCCCCCCCCCCCCCCCCCCCCGCCCTGGGGACAGGATTTGAACTCATGACCTTGTACTTGCCCAGCAGCCACTTGTGTAAAGGAGTTATCTCCCTGACCCCCCTGGCCATTTGTTTTCTAACTATCATAACTTTAGCACCTCTGTGTACAGCATGCTATCCTAAGTGCATTTCCTGCTTTAACCCACTCAGTACACATTAGCATCGTCTCCACGTTTTTGTTTTGTTTTTGTGGAACTGGGGACTGAGCTCAGGCCCTTGCACTTGCCAGGCAAGTGTTGTTTCTACTGAGCTATCTCCCCAGCCCTTGTCTCCACGTTAAGGACAAAGAAATGGTGCCTTAGAGAGGTTCACAAATGTCCCCTAAGTCACAAGCCAGCAAGCCAGTGGGAGCTCACACACTGCCCAAGCCCTACCTTGATTGCTCATAGTCCTGTCTCAAGAACACCACACCACTTCCTGTTGGGGAATGTGCACAGGATGAGGTATGGGGACAGGATGGTGTATGGAGACATATGCCAGCTTGGCACTGCCATGTTGCCCTCAGTCGGGGCTAATGTTCAGCTGTTCACAGCTCTGCCTTATGGCTAGAGCTATTCTGATTGGTAACAGTGTCACAGAGGCATTCTGATTAGTTATTGTATCTATTTTGATTGGCCAAGGTGTCTATTCTGATTGCTCATGGCATCCATACTAATTTGCCATAGAATTCATTTTGATTGACCGCAGTACCCATTTGGCCCCTCAGAGATCCATTCTAACTGGTTAGTGAACACACAGTTTCAGGTACTATTTTAAATATCACCCCTCCTCCCAATAGAGACTATGTCTATGATGTGACCTTAGCCCAGACAGCAGTTTTTGATGAGGTACAGATCCAGTCTGAGACCTGCACGGAGCCTGTTGATGTAACCAGAGAAGCTCAGGGATGTGGAAATGAGGACAGGACTCAGTGGGACCTCGCTCACCACCTGGAGCCCTGCCCCAGCACTAACGTGATGGCACTATCATGGGCTACAACCCAAGGCTCATGGGAGTCCTTTCTGTTGTGGGCTTGTTGGCACAAGTTGGTTGAGATGCGCACTTGGGAAAACTTAAAATAACCCTTCTTGTACCCATTCCATGATTATAATTGAACACCAACACTTTGCCAGGTGCAGGCACATGACAGTAAACGTGAAGGATAAGCTCTCTTGGGGCTTACGTAACTGTCACCACCACCACCATCACCACCGCCGCTGCCACCGCTGCCACCACCACCACCACCACCATCATCAAATAAAACAGTAGCTTAGCCTCTGTTGAAAAGAATCCTAACCTATTGGTATCACATCCAGCATCCCATTAGGACAGCCCCCTGCCGACTGTACATGAGGCTACCCCTGTGGGCACAGGTGGAGCTCCTTGCAGGCAAATCCAGGGATCAGTGAGGCAGAAGGAAGCTGAAGGAAATGTCCAGCTTCTGCCCAGATCAAGCCTGGCGGCTCCTGTTCATGAGACAAGTCAGCCTGCCCCTGCTGGCATGCTGTTTTCTCCTTAAGGATGCCACTGTCAGTTGAAGGCTCTGGTGTTTTTTGTCAAAAACTTCTAGGTCCAGCTGTAAGCCCAGAGCTCTAGAGCACTGAAGCTGAGGATCAAAAGTCATAGTCCACCCTGGGCAGCATAGAGACTTTGTAAGACTCAGGCTCAAAAATTTGTTTTTTTGTTTTTATTTATTTTATTTTTTTGAGACAGGGTCTCACGGTGCAGTTCAGGCTGGCTTTGAGCTCACTTTTGTAGCCCAGGCTGGTCTCGAACTCACAACGATCCTCCTGCCTCAGCCTCCCAAGTGCTGGGATTACAGGTGTGAGCCACCACGCCTGGCTTCAAAATTTAAAAATAAAGTAAAATAAAAGAACTGGGAAGGAGTTCTGTGCAAAGGCCAGGGGTTCAATCCCAGTATGGAAACACACACACACACACACACACACACACACACACACACAGACTACAAAAATCAAAAGCTGCTAGATCCAAGCTGGTAACACATGCATAGTATGTGTAAATAAATAGAATATGTAAATGAGCAGAAAAGGCACGCGCACACACACACACACACACACACACATATCACTCCTTAACTCAGTCCAGTCAAATAGCTCAGCAGATTAAAGCACATGCAAGCAAGCGCAGGGGCTGGGGGTTTCATCCCTGGACCTGCTGTGCTGGTCCCGCCCCCAGGGCGCACTGAGATGGCAATTGAGACTGGGCATGGTGGTGCATGCCTGTAATCCCAGCTCTTGCGAGATCCGAGTCTGAAAGTCTGATCGAGTAGCAAGACCCTAAACACCCTGTAGACACATCACAAAGGGGGGCAAAAAAAACCCACAAACTCAGGGATCATCAGTGTGCACATGGGGGTAGCCAGCTACCCTTCCATATTTCTTTAAATCAATGTGTATGTGACGTCAGAACGGCTCTGAGCCATAGCAGAACGACCAACTGCACGGCTGTTGCAACATTCTTCCATTTTTCTTAGCCCATCCAGGAACAGGAGTGATTTACACTGTGCTTGCGGGTAACACAACCCTGGTTGAATCCACCACCCAGCAGGGCTCACTGCCCTACAATCTGACCCTGGATGGACACGCCCAGCACCTGCTGGGCCCTGGACGGCATCTCCTGGAGATCCAAGCTCGAAGTGACAGCTCAGCCTCTGCATCCTCCCAGAGCCTCACCGTCCAGCTGGTGGAACTGCTGTCAGGGCTTCAGGCCTCCTGGGCTTCCACCCGTGTGGAGCGTGGACAGGACCTGCTGATCAACATCTCTGTGGCTCACGGCACCCTGGAGGGGCTGACCTTTGAGGTGACCGGTCTCGGTGCCAACTTCTCCCAAAAGGAAGAGAGCTCCGGAGAGCAGTCTGGGACTTACCGTGTATCAATTCCCTCTGAAGGTGGTTGGAGTTAGTAGTTGTCCTTGTAAACCTCCTGCCTCTCGTCTTTCCAATTGGGGTGCCCTGGGTCCTGCTAGGGTGTCCTGGCCTCCAAGTAGCGTCACCAAGCTGCAGGGTTTCTCAGTTTTGCACTTGTACATGGTGCTGGGCACCCGTGGTCACAGTCAGCGGCTGTACTGTGCACTGCACGGTATCCAGCCTCATCCCCGGGCTCCACTAGGTGAAGCTAGTAACATGGGTGCCCCAAGTCAGGACAGCTAAAGCAGCTCCAGACGCAGCCAAAGATTCCCGGAAACGCATGCCCCCTCCAAGAACTGCTGGAAGGGAGTGGGGGTCTTCAAATCTCCAACATGGCCAGGGGAAAGTATGGCCCTGGAAACTACAGCACAATTGGGGGGGGCG
>PVJA010051827.1:0-12638 GCA_004027025.1 Myocastor coypus
CTAAGTAGCAAGGTCTAGCACTTCCCAGCATTCCCTATGTGCCAGGCTCTTGATATGGTTTGTTGGACTTAATTCACAACAACCGTGCCAGGGAGGGGCACAATGAGTGCCATCTTTCAGAGGTAAAGCCAAGGCCAGTGAGGCTGCGGCTCTGTCACGCATTCATCTAAGGCTGCAAAGGCATGAGGTGGCAGGCTGGGGCTTAAACACAGATCCCTACTCCAGAGACCCCACGCAGAGCCCTGTACTGCCTGCTCCCTAGGGAGAGTGCAGAGGTACATGGCCTGTGTGAAGCCAGGGAGATGACAGGGCCAGTTCAGGAAAAGAGGAAGTGGAAGTCGATTGTGAAAGTGTGGTGCAGGATGGTATCTCTGGGGGAAAGTTGGAAAATATTGTGGAAAATGATGATGCTGTTCCTATGTTTAGTAAACTCTCATGTGGAGGTCACAGCTGCACATGGCTAGTGGAAAAGGAAAGTTGGAGCAAATGAGTTGGAAAATTGGGGCTGTACCAACCTTCTCTAAAAGTAGGAGAGGGCCCGGCAGGATGGCTCAGTGGTCTAAAGCGCCTGCTTAGGAAAGCTTGGGCAGCTGCAGGGACCACGGTTCGATCCCTGGCACCACATGCTGTGCCAGCCCTGCCCTCAGGGTGGGCTGAGTTGGTCATAAAAATAAATAAATAAACACACAAAAGTTCTGAAACAAGAAAAAAAAATTCTTAAAAGTAGGAGAGAGGGAGCTCCTTTCACTTTGTCCCATCCCAGCTCAAAGTGCAGACTCTCATTCCCAGACCTTTTTTGAAGCTCACTCCGTATCCTGTCCAACCCCACCAAACTCCACATGGAGCCCCGCTAACTTGCAGAGAAATGGCAGTCTGAGACACAGCCCCGGATAACAGGTGTGAGGGAAACTGCCATGGCTGCTCTGTCTCTAGAAGCCAAGGGAAGGAAAGCTGTAGACAGGAGGGGGGCCGAGCTATGCTCCAGAGAGAAAGCTGAGCTCTTAGTCCAGCCTCCCTGAGGACACTTATCCTGAAGCCTCCCTGAGAGGTCATAGGGCTTGGAGGGGCTTGGTGACTCAGGACAGAGGCTGTAGAAATTCCGGTTAAATGTTGAGCCAGCAAGGTAACGTGCTGCTTAGGAGACAGGCCTAGCTTTAAGCAGGGCTGACCTCGCCACCTGCCCCTTCAAGGCACCTGCCCACAAGGTGATCAGATGGCAGGAGGTCCGAGGGAGGCCTCTCCTTTCTGAGGCAGGGGTTACAGCAGAAAAAGCAAAAGGAGGAATCAAGAAAGTAAGCTGCTCCTATTCACTGCACAGAGATGTTGGTAATACTCTGTCTTAGTCTGTTTGGACCACCACCACAGAGCACCCTATACTGGAGGGGGTGTTGCTCTCGTTTCTGCTTCTGCTGTCACCCCTCTTCCTTGTTGGCTCTGATTGCCTGGCTTCCTTTCTGAAAGGCTCTGTACTTATGCTGGGCCGCGTGGACACCCTGGGATCATCTCTCCATCTCAGAATCCTGGCCTCCTAGGTGGGGGGCAGCTATTGACTGAGCTGAAACTGAGCCAGAACTAGAACACAGTCTCCTGGCTCCCTGCTCATGATAGGGCTCTACGTCAATCATTTATTGTTTCAAAAGCACAGCACAACTGACTAGCCCCCAGCTTAAGGCTTTAAAATTGTAAGTTCTATTCTGGTCACAGCCCTGCAAGCTGCTACATGGTTCTCTTTATCTCTGCTGGTCTTGCTTATATCCTGGGGATCAGCAGACTTCAGCTGGGGTCATGGGCAAGGCAGGTCCACCCCGCAACTCGTATCTCCCCTGGGTCCAGACTCATCTCATGGTGAAGACAGAGGTGCGAGAGCCCCAGGAGAACTGCGCCAGTGCTACTGAAAGCCCCTGTCTGAATCACTGCTGTGAGTCCTGTGGTTGGGACCAGGGTCAGGGTGAGAGGACACGACAGGGTTCCACATGCAGGGTGAAGACATGGGAGGGATGAAGAATCGGGAACTTAGGTTGTTTTTCTCTTTATCTCAGGTGCCCTGTGTTGTGACTGTTCAGTTCCAGGTGTCAGTAAAGACTAAGTTCACCAAGAACCATGTATGTGGGCTCAAAAGAGTCAGAGAGCCAGGCATGGTGGCATATGCCTGTAATCCTAGCACTCAGGAGGCCAGGGCAGGAGGGTCACTGCCACTTGGAGACCAGCTTGGACTACTCAGTGAGTTCAAGGCTAGGCTACATTGTAAGGAAATACAAACTACATAGTAGGAATCTATCTTAAAAACAAAACAAACAAACAACAACAACACCAAAATAAAAAAAAAAAAAACAGAGCAAAAATTCAGAGAGCCTGTGACCACCTCTATGTACTTACTGGATCATTCATCTGCTCTTGTTATATGTGGCTGATACTTCTGCCACTGACAGGGAGGGTATATATGCCCCTTCATTTTAGTAAGCGGGGCCTGGGTTATTCCAGTCAACACAATACAAGAGAAGTTGTAATATGTGGCTTCTAAAGTTTAGGTCATAAAACTAAAGGTTTAGCTTATCTGTCTTTCTCTGTGGAATCCAGCCACCATGTTGTAAAGAAGCCCACGCTCTGTGGAGAGGCTCCCATGGAGAGGAGCTGAGGTTTTCCCCCATAGCCAGCACCCCTTGCCAGCCCATGAGTAGGCAACCTTGGAACCGGGCTCTCCAGCTCTGCTGCAGCCCCAGGATTGCAGCCCTGGTCAGCATTTTGAGTACAACTTTACGAGTGAGCTTGACCCAGCCCTACCCCGCTGCACCGTCTGATTCCTGATCCACGGAAACAATGAGAAAACAAATGATAGTTTTTATTCTTTTTTCGTTGTTTTTATTTTAAGTTTCTACATGTGAAGTAATTTGTTAGGCAGCTTCAGCTAGCTAATGTAAACTTACTCATGGCTGAGGACAAAGTGGAAGCAGAAGCAGTTTAGCACCTTGAGGAGCCTACAGATTGTAAGTGACTTACAGATATTACTAGGTTCAACAGCAAAACCACAAATACTTAATCCAGTCAGGACACACTAAAGTTGCTAAAAGGAAATTTTGGACAGGGGTATACTGGCCATATTTTCCAACTGAATATCAGACAATTGACAAATGGGCTTCCCATTGTAGTTTGGAATTGGAACAAAATTATCTGAAATCAGGGCTGATCAGAATAGTCTCCGGGAGGAATGGTCATTCTGTCAGGAAATTGTTCTGCTCAGCCAAGGCTGAGAGGGGAGCACTCCCTGGAGTGACTGCTGTTGTGATGAAAAAATTGCTTCTGTATGCATATTTCTGGCCCTTTCCTTCTTCCTTACCTAGCGAAGAGGCTCCTGGCTTTCCCCAGGCACCTCTCCTTAGGGAGGCCTCACTTCCCAGGCTGTGGAGTGGGGCTTTCTGTCACAGGATCAGGAAGAAATGAAGGAGAAGAAAAAGGAATATGTGGCTAGAGCTGCAAGAGGAACTGGGAAGGTAGGGCTCTGGGGAAGGAGAGGTGCATGGTCAGATGTGCTACACAGAGAGATAAGTGGATCCAGGGAGCTCCTGGGTACACCTGTAACTCCAGCCTCCAAGGAGCCTGAGACAGACAGATTGTGAGTTCAAGGCCAGGCTGTATGCCTTAGTAAGACTTTGTCTCAAAAAGAATTATAAAGGGCTGGGGATGTAGCTCAGTGGTAGAGCACCTGTCTTATATGCCCAAAGCCCTGGATCGGATCCCCTCTAAGGGAGGGAGGGGAGGGGAATGGGAGGGGAAAAGCAGGGAGTGGCTTTGGGACTGGGCCCAGTGGGTGCCAGCTCTCCTCAGCATAGCTCTGTGGTGTGACGTTATGTGCACCTGGAGAAATGGGGTGAGATCAGTGGGTCCAGGCAGAAGCGACAACTAGATCAGTGGCTGAGAGGGGAAGAAGCCAGAGGCCAAGGAGCCGCTCATTTGTTCCGGGTCTGGAAGTCAGCGTGATTTCTGATCTGGGGCTGCTGCAGGTCAGGTCCAACAGTGTCCAGATGCAGCTCCCAGAGGCTCAAGCTTGTCCAGGCCTTGTTTGTTTGAGGCTCATTGCTCATTCTAGGGCAGCTTCTTTGGTGGCTCCAGGAAAGGCAGGGCGGGGTGGGACCTTGACCTTCCATCTCCACAATGGAGGAAGTCAGGGCTGGAGGGAGAAGCAGGAGCTGCGCTGGGCCTCACGATGAACTTGGGGCACACAGAAGCAAAAACAGGAAGGAAGAAAAAGCTACTGAGAATGAAGGGCATGTAGAGAGCTACCTCAGTCTCCTGGAACGCCCTCAAGGGATTATCCATGACTAGGCCAGGGCCAGCTCTGAAGCACATTTGTTCTTCAGACTTCATTGACACCATTCCTGACAAGTTGTAATTGCTCCATAAATCATGTTAGAGGGAAGCGGAAGACAGGCAGAGGGGAACAGGAGGGGAGAGGGAGGGAGGGACGTTGGTTCTCTGATTCCCCCTCAAAATTAATTGGTTACCTAATTAAGACAACAACAGTCTGGCTGAATCTAATTTCTCCTAGAGGGAGAGTTGGTAGATTTCAGTCTAAGCTTTTGGAATTCTGGGCCTCAAGTCCTATTATCTCCAGGGGTCCAGCTTCAGCTCTCTTGAAGGAACTGCTGATGGCCGACCAGGGGGCCATCTGCAACTGGGAGTTTAAATTTCCACACCACCAGTTTAGCCAGGTGGCCTCAGACTTATTACCCAAGCTCCTTAGGTAAGTTCATATGATACCAAAGAGATGAGAATCCTCAGTGCAATGAGGGTTAAAGGCAATAAGGGTGAGAAACCTGTCCCCACTGGGCCCCAAGACACAGGCTTCCTGCAACCCACGCTGCCCCTCCCCATGTCTTTATGTTTTTTTATTTTTGCCCTGTCTTTATGACCTGTATCCTACAGCTGCTCTGCTCCTCCAGTCTTGGGAGCTCTGGCCCCACGGCCTCTTCTGTGTTCGAGGCTGAGCCCCTGCTATCTGCAGTGCTTCTCTGTAGCTGCCCTTAGCCTTCCAGGCAGGACCTCAGCTGTGTCTTGCATAGCAAGAGGTGAGGGGCCAGCCAAGGGCCCAGGGATGTGCTGCAGGGACAGGATTCATGCTGAGGTTTCTGAAGTGTTAACACCCCTCTCCTTCCAGCTTCTGCACATGACTTGTTATCCAGAGGAAAAAATAAAGTAAAAACAAAATAAATGGATGCTCCTAATTTCTCAGCATTTCAGGACTTTGTCTTGCCGCACCCCCTATCCTGTCCTTCATCCTTCTGCTTTGCCTCTGCATCCCAGCCAAACAGCTTCCTGATCCCCGCCCCTCTGGCGCTGCCCTCCGTGCCTGTGCCTGCAGCCCAGGACCATGTCCAAATTCTGGGAGCTGCAGACAGTAGCTGCCTTGGTTTCTGTGGCACAGTCACTCTCAAAGGAGGGAGGAGCCCCAGTGCAGGGCTTAGGCTGATCTCAGAAGAGCCACTTGTGCTGGGTGCTGCCCACCCACAGAGAAGAGTCTATTCCTGCCCTGACAGCCAGTGTGCTGCCATCAACAAGAGCCCAGAGAGGGGCCCAGTCACATGTTAGAGAAAGGGCTCCAGGACGGGGGCTGTGGTCCAGATCTGAGGCTCCACCTTGTACATCAAGTGACTAGGTCCCCGTGGCGATGGAGGCTCCTGAGGTCTCTCCTTTCATGGACACAGGGACTGAGAGCAGGGAGTACTCTCTGTCCACCAAGGGGCAGCCGTGAGCTGTACGGAGACCAACGAAAGCCACCAGTGAGGTTCTGTCCAGGATAAAGAACAAGCCGCTCCAGGAAGAGCTGCTGTCAGATGCCCTGGCCAGCTCTGTCACATTCCAGGATGGAGGACCACAAACCTCAGCTTGGCCCAAGGCATCTGAGGCTGGCACCCGGCCCAGGCATTTCTTCTCCTCCCATCCCTGGTCCCTCTGTTCTCCTTCTGCATCCTGGGGCCCAGGGTTCTGCTGGTGCTTCGGCCTCCCTTCTCTGTGGAGAGGCTGTACTGGAACTGGGAGGAACTTTCTGCATAGTTCCTCCATGAGTGCCATGTAAAGAGGCATCAGAGGTGTCACCAAGGCTCCATGCCATTGGAGCCCACTGGGTCAGGGCCCATGTGCTTGGCCACCACCTCTGCCCAGCATAACACTGGGTTCACTGGAGGGGTCTAGGATGTGTCTGTTGAATGACTGAATAAATGAAGGGAGCAAGATTCAAGAAGGCTAAAAGAAAAGTGAAGGGAAGGAAATCTGAAGAGGCCTTCACAGACAAGGCTGAGAGGCAGGAGGAATGGCTGGGCTCCTCTGCTGCTCTAGAACAAAGCTGAGGCCCCTAGTATCTCTCGTGAGACCCTTCTAACCTTCCACCCTAGCTTGGCCACTGCTTTCATACTAGACCTCACCACAGTGCCCTGTCCTCTGCACTCTAGCCCGCTGGAGGTGGTAACTGTGTTTCCTGGAGCCACCCCTGGCTCCACTTCTCCAGCCTGGGAGCATTCTTTCCTCTGTCAGGGCAGTCTTTGAGCAGCCTCCCCAAAATAAAAACAGGCACCAGTGGTCTCCTCCTTCAAGGGTCTCCCCCTTTGAGCCAGGTTAGTCTGAGTGTGAGTCCGCTGCTCTCTGCTTGCCTCAAGCTCACACTGTGTAAGTTATTTCCTGTCTGTCTCCCCCACTCAGCTGCTCCCATGCAGACCATGCCAGGTCTTCCCAGAGACCACTAACCACAGTCACACGACTGATTAGGACTTCTGCAATGCATCAGAGGCAGCCAGCTCTCAAGGGGACCGCATAGTCCCATACTGCTCAGCACTGGCTCATAGACACCTCTGTTTGTCATCACTAAGCAGAAGAAGCCAGGCTGTAGTGGACATAGCTTCGAGGCTGTTGTGTCGGTGATTTCTGATCACTGTTGGATGCATCCATGGAGGGCGTGGTTTTCCCATTATCTCTAGGTTCTTTGGGCTGGAATCATGTCCAATTCTCTTTTGTATTGCTGCGCTATCAATTAAGCACCACATCAGGTACAGAACTAATAGTTTTTTTTGTTTGTTTGTTTGTTTTTGCGGGACCAGGGTTCAAACTCATGACCTTGCACTTGCCAGGCAGGCACTTGTGCCACCGAGCCATCTCCCCAGCCCCCAGAACTAATAGTTATTTGGTTGATTAATTATTAATTGAATAGACTCACTCAGAGATGATACAATTATCATTTCCAGCCTCCAGGCTCAGGAACAGTGGGATGCAGGGGTGGTACCTGCACCTGGTGATTATACCCACATGATAGAACACCAGAGATAGGGAAAAAAAAGCAACCGCAGAAACAGGAAGGATTCTCAACTAAAGATCGGGTACTTACTTAACAACACAAACAGCTTTAGGAAGCACCTCGCCCAAACCCTCCCTTTATTATAACATGGAAAATAGTTGTTCAGGGCCAAAAGACATCCTTGCAGCCAGACCCAATGTTTCACTTGGCCTGAGGGGCCAGTATAGTTTCCACTAAACCACTCCACCTTCCTCTGCCACCAGTGAGCCTCTTTCTACTGCCTGGTCCCAAGACGTGAAAAAGATCCGAGTTCAAATCCCAGTTCTGATTTGAATGTAGTTAGTCATTCAGTGAAGAAAACTGGAGCCTGGCATGGCTCGTGATGGAGCTGGTAGGAGACTAGTGGGTGAGTGAATGTCTGCAGGTGGCTGGGGCCCCACTCCTGGGGGCTATTCTTGCTTCTCTGTCCTTGTTCTGGCTCTGAGAAAATCCTGGCCTCCTTCCCAAGGACCACTGAAGGCCTGCAAGGTGTTCGGGGCCCTTCTCCCTGCTGTCTGAGGCATCCTGTCCTAGGCCAGCAGCGGTGCTGTGGAATCAGCCCAGCTTCTATTCCTTCTCCAGCCCAACCTAGCCCCTCCCATTGTAGTTCAGCGATGAAGCCATCTTCTTTATTCTGCCCTTCACGATGAGGTGAAAATCTCCTTTTCCCCTCCTTCCTTCCTTTCTTTTTTTCTGCCATACGGATTTATTTTTCTTGAACATCCTGATTTCTCCCCCTCCTTCCTCAGGGCTTTCACAACTCCCTCTGTCCTCTGTCCTGGCATCCTTTGTCTGCAGATGGGCAGGTACCCAGCGTCTCCCTCAGCTCTTCCCTCAACCCTCTCACCCAGCCCCAGGCCTCCTTGGCTCCAGCAGCCCCAGTAGAAGCTTATCTCTGCCCAACAGTCCCTGCAGCTAGCCTGGGGGAAAGGGAAGTTGAACAACTGGAGTGAGAGGCGGGGAGGCTGGCTCTGTTGCCTGCACCAGGAGGAGCAGAATGAGGAGGAAGAGGGAGGCAAGGTTGCTCCATGGGGCAGGTCCTTCTGGCTCTGCTTACCCTGACTCTCTCCCTGGGCTATGTTGGGTACTGCCAGGAATTCCAGGGCAGGCTGAGGCAGTCTGCCTGGAAAACAAACCCAGAGCTGAGCTATTGCAGAAGAGGCCGAAGATTTCAGTTTCTTCCAAAAGCTCCCCACTCAAACCAATCTCATAAATCAAAAGGAGATTTTGTTGTTGCTTTCACCTGGCTTGCCTGTCTTGCACTGGCTGGATCCTGCCCCCTGGCCTTGCTCTACCCTTTGCTCATCCTGGAGGTGGGGAGGAGAGAGAAGGAGACTGGAAGGCAGATAAAAGCATGGGGCATCAACTGAGCTCATCCTCTCATCCTCTGGCTATGACCTTCAGTCTGACCAGAGGCCTCATTAGCATTCCAGTCCTGCACAGCTTGGAGAACAACAGCAGCAAGATATATTCAGGGAGTGTGTTCAAACACCTTCGTTGCTACGAGTCCATTTCATCCCTGTGGACAGGCCTGAAGAGGCGAGACAGGCTGTGGAGGTCACAGTGCAGCTCCACTCATGCCTCAATCCCTCCAAGCACAAGGGTCTGCTAGGCCAGCGGAGCCCGCCCTTTGCATCATCTGTGGCTTCCTCAGGGGGCACTGCTTTCTGTTGATCCAGAGAGTGGACTTCCAGAAGTTTCCACACTTAGATGGAGGCCTATGAGAGCACAGACCCCAGTCAGACTCCAGCTCTGCCCCTGACTGAGTGTGTGCCCTTGGGGAAACTTTTCAGCCTCTCTAGGAGCTCTGCTTCCTTCTTGTCCACAGCTATGCCCACCTCATAGCTCTGGTATGAGTGCTTGTTAGCCGCCAAGCAGGAAGAGCTGTGAGCAGTGCCTGGTATGGAGCAACTGTCCCATTGGTGATGGCTGACTAAATTGGCCCCTGCTCTGATACACAGGCCACACTGATGACAGCCCTTCTCTCAGGTATGGGAAGCTCTCCAGGACTCTCAGGACCACTTTTCCTCCAAAGTGTTTATTCCCTTGACAAATATTTACTTATCAAATGCCTGTTTGGGTGTGGGTTTGCTATGGGAACAATACGAAATGGTCCCTGTGCTGAGGAAATTTACAATAAATGCACAGAAGAATACAAAATTTCTACTTGTGCTGTGTCCGATGAAAGAATCTAAAGCTGGACTCTATACACAAACCTACTTGGAGCCTGGGAACTAAGGATGCCTCTGTGAGCAATGGATATTCAAACCCAGAACTGAAGGGTGACAAGGAGCAGCCACAAGAACTGGGGGTGAGGGAAGAGTGTTCCAGACAGAGGACAGCATGAGAGAAGGCCTCTCAGGCACCAGAAGCAGAGCATGTAGCAGAAGGAGGAGGGGGTCAGTGCAGCTACAACCACAGGAGTAAGGGCTGTGAGAGAGGGTGCTGGAGAGTCAGCTGGGGCTGGATTCAGGCTATGCAGAGAGGGAGGGACAGAAGGGCTCAGGTCAGAGCATGGCAGTGACTCACTAACTGTCATGTGGTCAGTGACTGGATTGGACCACTGAATAAAAACAGCCTTTGTCAAAAGTTGACAGGCACCTAGGTCTGGTGTGTGAGTGGGACCACCTGGGGCCCTCTGGATCCTCACTCTAGGCAGTGCCCAGCAAGGTGTATGTGTGTGTGTGTGTATGTGTGTGTGTGTGTGTGTGTAACTTCCTCCATCAGACAGGCCTGATGTGGAACTCTGCAGCAGAATTCCCTGCAGAGAGGCTAGACGTAAGACCCACCTAGCTGATCCAGGAGCAGAATGTCATGCCAGAGTGCCACAGTGGGTTCACTTCTATGGGCTGCAGCAGGAAGAAGTGAAGCGCAGCAGCCAGACCTAAGCTATATCCACCTGCATGAGTTTGAACTTGCTAAATCTGGACCTGGTGCTAAGGTTATAGCTCTATCAAATCTCTACACCAGAGGTCAGAAAAAAAAAAAAAAAAAAAAAAAAAGATCAAAAGACCATGCTATATAAAATAACAAACAGAAGGAGCAAAATGCACTCTTAGGACCTGAGTCCACCCAGAATAAATGCAGGAGAAAATAGCACAGAAGAAATTGGAAATCACACACCTGAAATCTCTGAAATAATAGCATCTGAAGTAAAGAAAGAACTGCAGAACGGTATAGACGGAATCAGATCAGAAATAATTTCTGAAGTAAAAAAAGAAAGGAAAACTAGAATGAAAGAAATATTAAGTGCTTCTAAAAAGACACTGATAAAAAATAGAGGAGAATATAGAAATGATGGAATCCTCGAACAAGCAATATAGGAAAGTAATAGAATGTATGAAGCAGATTCAAAGTGCTATACAGGAACTTAAAACTTCAATCACAAGCTGGCAAAACCATTTCAATGAAAGTGAAAATAGACTTTCAGACCTTAAAGATACCATTGCAGCTAGTAAAGAGGTAAGCAAAGATCTCTTAAGAACAACTAGGATGCAGAAAAGAATAATTCAACATATGCAAAATGAGGCAAAGATGAACAAAATAGGCTAATAAGCATCAATGAGAAAGGAGTCAGTACAAATGATATAAAAAGAATATGGGAAGAAGTAGTAGCAGAAAACATCCCCAAATATGGGGAAACAATCTGACATTCAGGTAATCAACGCATGTAGAAGTCTAAATAATATCAAACCAGTTAAAACAACACCCAGACATACAATTACCAAGATCCCAGATGTTCAGCACAGGAACAGTATACTAAAAGCTGCTAGAGAAAAAGAAACATCACATTTAAAGGAAAACCCATCAGAATAATAGCAGATTTCTCTTTACAAACCATCAAGTCAAGAATAGCATGGAGGGCTGGTGAGATAACTCAGCAGTCTAAAGTGCATGCTTATGCAAGCTTAAGCAACTACAGGGACTGCAATCTGTTCCCAAGTACCACATGCTGTGCCAGCCCCACTCCCAGGGCAGGCTTAGCCAGCCATGCTATGATATGATATGATATGATATGATATGATATGATATAAATAAATAAAATACAGAAGGGCATGGAGCAAAGTATTTCAAGTCTTGCAAGAAAACAAATTCCAACCCAGAGTGATATACCCTGCAAAACTCTCTTTCAAGTTTAATGGAGAGGACCAGGGAGGTAGCTCAGTAGAATAAGCGCTTGCCAGCAAGCACAAGATCCTGAGTTCAATTCCTGGTACAGAAAAAAAAAGAAAGAAAGAAAGAAAGAAAGAAAGAAAGAAAGAAAGAAAGAAAGAAAGAAAGAAAGAAAGAAAAGTTAATGGAGAAGTGAAATACTTTCATGACAAAAACAACTAAAGAATTTCATGATGACAAAGTCAACCCTACACAGTTTGCCACAAAGATATTCTAGAGAGGGATCAAAATGACTGCAATTCTATGAATGAGAACAGAAAGAACCTAACAAGTAGGGCAAACGATTAAACACAGGAGAAGAAAAGGTATACAACAGCAATCTTTTAATTATTCTTTTTTTTTTTTTTTTTTTTGCGGAACCAGGGATCAAGCTCAGTCAATTATTCTTTTATATACAGCAGCAAAATATTTCCATCAGCATACTCTACAAATGGACTTCTCCTGCACCCTATGGGTCATGATTCTGTCCAGGTCTACAGTGTGGATATGAAGGAAAAAGCAGTAGCTCAGTCCCACAAATGACACCTGGCCACTAGTAAGCATTATGGACACTGTCCATGTCCACAATATACTAGAACTTTGTGCAATATCTTATACCAAAAGTGTTAGAAGTGCTGGTCATATATTTGCCATTCTACTTTTTTTTTTTTTTTTTGTCTTTTTGAGACAGGGTCTCATTATGCAGTTCAGGCTGGCCTTGAGCTCACTTTTGTAGCCCAGGCTGGTCTCAAACTTGCACCGATCCTCCTGCCTCAGCTTCCCAAGTGCTGGGATTACAGGCGTGTGACCCCACACCCAGCTATTTTTGTTGTTGTTGTTGTTGTGACTGGGGTTCAAACTCACAGCCTTGCACTTGCCAAACAGGCATTTGTGCCACAGAGCTATCCTCCCGGCCCCTCACTCCAGTATTTTTGTTATGTTTTATTCTTAGTAATTCTTCACTATCATGAATTTTTTTTTTTTTTTTTTTTTTTTTTTGCGGTACCAGAGCTTGAACTCAGGACCCAGGCAAGCACTTATGTCCTTGAGCTATCTCCCTGGCCCTTAAAAACATTTTCTTAGTTGATATTTTTAAATATATTACCCTATCAAATACTGTGTAAGTACTCTCAGTTGATCACAGATTTGTACATTCATACACTATATT
>PVJA010051828.1:0-12653 GCA_004027025.1 Myocastor coypus
TTGACTCATGCATGCATCCACCCATCCATCCATCCATCCATCCATCCATCCACCCACCCACCCATCAACCTGCTCATGCACCCACTTTCTCCTGTGTCTATCATGTGTACCCAACTCTCCTCTATTCTTGGGGTTGTATGCATGCTGCCCTCAGTGAGGCTGCCTGCAGAGAGAGAAGGGACCAGGGAATACACATGGTCCTTTAGGTATGTGGGGACCATGTGACTTAGATATGTGGGGCTCCCTTTGTCTCTGCAGCTGCTGCAGGCCCGAGCCCTGGCTGAGAGGGCAGCATGGCAGAGTCAGGTCTGGCCTGGGGAAGGTCCCTGCCCCTGTCCCTCCCATTCGCCACCCTTCCCTTCCATGCTTTTGGGGCTGCCTGAGCGCAATGGCTGCAGCCCCATCCCTTAGTCTCCAGGGTAGCACAGAAGTGTTATGTTCTCCCCAGGAAAAGAGCTGCCGCCCCACTGGGGGCTGGGGCTGGGGGTGCAAAGCCTTCTGCAGCCCTCTGTGAGCCTGACTGGCTCTCGGAAGGAGCAGTAGGGACCCACAGTGCCATGCTGCACTTCCCCCGTCCTGCAGAGGATGGGGCTCTGAACAGGTTGGGCTGCTCTGCAGGGGTTTCACTTACAAGGACATCAGGGCAGGAGGTATGGCCCAGGGAGGTGTGGGGACCCCAGGGTGCTCTGTCCGTGCTGCAGGGTCCACCTGACAGGCCGGCTGGGGTGGGACCAATGCTCTGTCCTCACCAACTTCTCTGCTCAACCTGCGCTGGGCGCTGTCACCCTGGCCGCGAGACTTCTCACACACGGGACGGGGAGCATAGTCCAGGGAGAGCACTGCTCCGTTGGACTCGCATGCTTCAGTGCACCCTCTCTCTGCCCCTGGCCGTCCTCACTGCTGTTGCCCCGCTCTAAGCCACCTGAATCCCAAAGGCCCCAGCTCAGGCTTCCACCCAAAACTCCTGGCCATCACAGCCTCACCTTGCACAGTATTTACGTCCATATTCTTTGCAGAAGGAACCAGACAAGCCAACAGGCTCCTTGATGCAGCAAGATCCCCGCATTCCATAGGGTCTGCTCACCCTTCCTGAAGGGCAGGGCCATGTGCAGGGCAGCCACGTCAAGGGGAACTTGGTACCAAGGGCATCAAGACAAGGACACAGCTGGTGGCCTCGACAGAAGAAAGTTGGTAGCTGGACAGAGGGAGACCAGTCAGGATTGTGGGCTGGCAGAGAGGCCTTCCCAGGTGGGGGTGGCACTACAGATGGCTCATCAGGCCCTGGGGTTAGGCATGGGGGTGGGTGTTATGGTTTATGTCTAGTTGTCCCCCCAAAGCCTCATGCAATTATGGGTCGGGGACTTCTAGAGTTTGGGACTTGACTGCCGCCATTCTGGTACTTGGGTCTCTGTGGCTTTCTTCTCAAGGCAAAATTTCTCCCTTGCAATTCTGAGGCTGCAAAGGGTGGAGAGCTGCCTCCTCTGTGATGCCCTCAGGCCATCCTTTTGGCTCTCTGGTTCTTTCTGAGCAGTGGAGATCCTCTCAGCTCCATCTTTGCAGTCCGCAGCTCTCCTGGTGTTTCCTTTCTGGCCAAACTCACATTTTAAATCATGCTTCTTGGCTCTTTGCTCTTGATTTTCAACATAAATCTGGCTAAAAGCCACCAATAACAACCATGCCACTGCCCCAATAGTTGGCTGCTTTGAAATCTCTCTTGAAAGATGAATCAGTCTGCCATGCTTAATCTCAGTCTTAGGCAAAGTCTCTGGGTACGAGCAAAGTTCCGACAGACTTTCAGCCAATCCATAGCACAAATCATCTGGAGTCCAACAACCACTACTGTCCTTTTTCCCAGCAGAAACCTCCTCAGGGCCTTCTGTCAGTCTTCTGGTCTGAGTTCTGACCAGAATCATCGCTACAGAACAGCTGAAGCTTTTCCAGCTCTGCACAAGTAGAGGGCCTCTCCAAACCTTTCCTATCTCTTTTTATTTTTTATTTTTATTTTATTTTATTTTTTTTTGTCTTTTTGAGACAGGGTCTCGCTATGCAGTTGAGGCTGGCCCTGCGCTCACTTTTGTAGCCCAGGCTGGTCTCGAACTCGCACCAATCCTCCTGCCTCAGCTTCCCAAGTGCTGGGATTACAGGCGTGAGCCACCACGCCTGGCTTCCTATCTCTTTTTAAAAATTTATTTATTTATTTATTTATTCTTGTTTTAGAACTTTTGTTTGTTTATTTGTTTATTTTTATGGCCGGCTCAGCCTGCCCCGAGGGCAGGACTGGCGCAGCATGTGGTGCCGGGGATCGAACCGCAGTCCCTGCAGCCGCCTAAGCTTTCCTAAGCTGGCACTTTAGACCACTGAGCCATCCCGCCAGGCCCCACCTTTCCTATCTCTTTCCATAAACCATTTGCAAAAACTTGTAATCCACATGGTCAGGTTAGTCACAGCAATGACCCCACTTCTCTGGTTCCAAATTCTATCTTAGTTACTTTTTACTCGTTGCTGGGACAAATCCCCTACATTCAAAATGAAGGAAGGAAAGGTTTATTCAGCTCACAGTTACTGGAGGTTTCAGTCCATACTCGGCTGGATCCAAGGCAGAGAGGCATATGGCAGAGGCCAGCAGTTCATGGCGGCGGAACAGCAACAAAATGGTGACAGAGACAACCAACCAAAGGAGCGGAGAGCAACAGCGCAAGTCTCTCTCTCTGTCTCTCTTTTTAAATTACATCAGGCTCTCTGCCCTAGCCTATCCACCTCAGGCCACACCCATAGTCTCAGCAGTACTCTGACCATAATCCCAACAGTACTAAAACACGTAATCCCAGTGGATTATCACTCAAGCCTCAAGCCCTAGAAGTCCCTGCCCCATGACTGCATGAGGCTCTGGCGGGGACAACAAGACATAACCATAGCCGTGGGTCACAGACCTCAGACCTAGCTGTGAGCAGATGCTTGTCCCAACACATGCAGGAGCAGGCGTGGTGCTGAGGCAATAGGCATTAGGAGGGCTCCACAGGAGGGAAGGGTGGGCTGGGGAGCCTTGGGGAGTCTGGGGTCCTCACCAGCAGGTAAGGATAACGGCTGTAGGGGCAACAAAGCACAAAGCCACAAGCCCTACACACTGGAGGACCAGGGTTGTGGGGTCCAAACCCTGTCACCTTTTTGTTTTGTTGTTTTTTTGTTTTTGAGGCAGAATCTTATTCTTTTTTTTTTTTTTTTTTTTTTTTTTTTTTTGTGGGACCGGGGTTCGAACTCACGACCTTGCACTTGCCCAGCAGGCACTTGTGCCTCGGAGCTATCTCCCCAGCCCCCCAGAATCTTATTCTAAAGTTCAGTGTTGCCTTGTACTTGCTTTGTAGCCCAGGATGGCCTCAAACTTGCAGTGATTCTCCTGCCTCAGCCTCCTGAATACTAGGACTACAGGTATGTGCCACTGTGCCCTGTCCTGTCACTTTTTCATTCTATCAGGGACCCTGATGCTACTGAGGGTAAAGTCATAGGTGACACCTGGGCCTTGGGGACAGCACAAACCCAGAGGACAGCCTCCCTCCTGTAGGATACCTGGGCCTGGCTCATTCATTCATTGGTCACTCCTACACAGGCACACGTGGGCCTGGGCCCACAGACCCTGAGGGCCCATGTCTTTTTTTTTTTTTTTTGTCTTTTTGAGACAGGGTCTCAATGTGCAGTTACGGCTGGCCTTGAGCTCACGTTGGTAGCCCAGGCTGGTCTCAAACTCACATCGATCCTCCTGTCTCAGCCTCCCGAGTGCTGGGATTACAGCCATGAGCCACCACACCCGGCTCAGGCCCAGGTCTTGAAGTCATGGAGTTGTGAGCTTCCACTGCACAGACAGTGGAGCCTACACACACAGGCCTCATGCAGCACTACATGCACCAAACACACACACACATATACGTGCACACACATGTGCACATACACACCACACACGTGCATACACACACGTGCGCACACACACCACACACTCACACCATGGGCACGCTGCTGCTTCCCAACCCTGCTTCCCTGAAGAGCTAGAAGAGACACCTCTCTGCACTGCCCCTACTTGGCCTGTCTGGCCTGGGCTGGGCCCTGTGTGTGCCCCAAGGGCTGAACAGCAGGGTCACCATGCCACGTGCCGGCCTCTGTGTTCAGGGTTGAGGCTGGGCAGTGTGAGGGCCACTTGCCATGCATGGTGTGGGTGCATGCACTTGTGCTACCAGCCCGGTCCCACCTGATCCTTGCAGGTGACATCTTGGGGTGACGTATCAGCCCACAGGATCCTCCTTATGCTTCCCTGTCATCAGCCCTGGGTGCCCCAGAACTCTTCCTGGCCACAGCTAGACACTTAGCCTCAGCCAGGCCACTCCTCGAATCAGGCGGCAGAGGGCTGCAGCCACCATTCCTTAGAGCAGCAGCATGACGGCCAAAGTTTCTGACTACCTACCTGACATCCAGGGCTCTGCGAATATAGGCAGGGGGCCTGGCCCGACCAGGCCAGCTAGACCTGCGGGTCCCTCCCTGGCGACCCTCCTGCCTTAGCTGGCCTGAGCAGGTACTGGCCTCTGAGGCTGCGATCTTCCCTTGTACCTGGAAGATAGAGGTCTCCTGGGTGTGCAACCCCACAGGCTGTGCCTGCGGAGGTGGTGCTGGATAGGCTGGGACGAGCTAGGCTGCTGTGGCCTGCAGTGTGGGCAGCCCGCATGGCGCGTCCTAGGTCACCTGGGACTGGGCAGCTCTGCACCAGGAGCCATGGGGCTCTCTGTTGGGTCAGGGGCACCCCGGCCCCATCTGACTGCCACCGGGGGCCACATCGTGCCCATTCTTGAGGGCTAGCACCTTGGGCCACGGTCCCCAAGCACAACACCTGCCCACAGCCACAACTCAAAGCCCAGAGTGAGCAGCTGTTCCTGTGGGAGCAGAGATCCAGGACACTCAGCCTACGTAGCACACCTCCCCAGGGCCCGCACATTCAGAGCACACCGGCGGCATCAGGGTCCTTGCTCCAGGTGCCCGGTCCCCAAGCTCACCGACCCCTAGGGCAGAGGTCCCGAATGCCCTGCTTGCGCCCAGCACCACAGTGATGCCTGTACTTCCGGCCAGCCTGATAGGGCAGTGACCTTGCTCCTCAGACCTGGGGCACCCCGCCAGAGCCTGGCCTGGGGCATACGATGTGCCCTCTGCTGCACTGGTCTATCCTGGAGGCCCAGTCCGGACCACTGGGAGTGAAGGTAGAAGGGCACAAACTCACCGCCCTTAGCGGCACCTTTTGGGCACAGAGGGGACTGTGGTGGTCCCCACAAGGAGACCTCTGCAACGCCCAGGCCCGGGGCAAGCCGGCGCAGCCCGCAAGGGGCAACAGTTTGTGACAGCATAAAGACAAAGCCTCTCTGAAGGGTCACGGAAGGTTCCCCGGGGAGGCCAAGGCATCCTGTGGTGCCAAAGAGCCTCCCGCGTGCCGCTTGGTGGTGACAGCTGCTGGCCTGGCAACCTGCACTTGGTGGTAGACAGGGAAATGGAGGCGAGCCGACCCGTGACTGCCACCTCCTCGACCCTGGGGCAAATTCTGTCCATGGGAAGTGGGGACAGTGACCCTTGCCTGTACCGTGGGAGGTGCACAGGTGCTGCTCCTGTGTCCATGGAGTCCCTGCCCTGGCACTGGGGCCACCCCACCTCACAGGTGGCAGTGCAGGTGACACTGGGGTGAGACAGGGTCTGCCAGGGCTCTCATGGGCAAGTGACAGGAGCCTAATGTGCAGCAGCAAGGAGGACTCTCTACTCAAAGACCAGGGAGGTGATGAGACCGCTTCAGGCAGGGTTCGATCCAGCACCTCCAGTAGGGGACCCAGGTGGATCTGGCCTTTGGGACAACCCAGAATTCTCCCTGTGTGGAAAGGGGGTAGGAAGGTTTCATCTGAGTTCCCCAGGAAGACCCCACTATGGGGACACAGTTGAACCTCCACAGTACAGGCTGTCAGCCCTCAAATGGGAGAACAAGGCTGCTGAGGGGTGGGGAAGGAAACTCTATGGGAGTGGGGTCAGTGTGACAGGAGGACTCCACAGACCCGTGTCTGTGGGCCACGCAGCCTCCCCAAGCCTCGGTTTCCCTCTGGAGTTTTCACCCTCAGTGTGGTGAGGGTCATGTTCTGGAGGGCAGGTCCAGTCCTCTGAGGGCAGAGGAGGATGCGGGTGTGTGTGTGGGGGTGCACCTGCTCTACCGCTGCACACTCCCTGTGCAGGATGGCGGTCAGTGCCAGCCACGTAGCCACGGCACCACCATCCTCGGAGAGGAGGGGCCTCACCCAAGGGCGTGGGTGGGGACCTGGGTGGGCGCCATCACCCTTCCCCGCAGCCTCGTGCGGGGGAGCGGCGCTGTGAGCAAGCTCATTGCCTGGCGACGTGATAAGCCCGCGTGATGGCTGCATTAGGGGCCGGCCGCGAGATTATAAATTATAGGACATGTTCACACGCGTCTGTCTCCAGGCCTCTGGGAGAAGTTAATTATTTTTATGGGCCCAGATAGGGCACAGGGTGATCCGAAGCCTAGTTCTGGGTCCAAGCCCCACGGTCCCTGCCGCATCTCCCTCAGGGGGACCCCGGGCGGACCCGAGAGGCGTCCCAGGTGGGCGCTACCCCGTTGGCCCACGCTGCCCCCACGGAGGAGCCGGCTAACGGCACTCCAGGACGGCTGCGCCGCTGCCCCAGGTGGGCCGGCCGCTCCTCCGCGCGGGCGGCCGCCGGGGCCATCAGCAACCCCGCAGGATACTCAGCAATCTTTTTCCCCAATTGCCCACCACAGCCTATATTACAAATACATAAATCATAATGTTTCAACAAAAGCAAAATTTAATTTTCTCCTTTCAGCCGTTATCTGGGCCGGGTGGTATATGGCAGGCTGCGCCGGCTCATTTATTACCCCCGCTGAATGGATAATGGCAGCCGCGTCAATTGCAGGGGCTTTGTTAGGCCGTGAATGTGGCGCACCGCCGCTGAGCACAATCTCCCCACATCTGGAACAGATACACAGGGCTCTATTATTCCCTGCCAGAGCAGAATTAAATAGGTGTGTGTGTGCGTGCATGTGCGTGTGCGTGTGTGTGTGTGCGCGCGCGCGCGCGCCGGGGCAAGGACGGGCTCAGGGTGCGAGGCTCCAGGTGGTGTCTCTGCAGCCTGCCCAGGGCGGCACCTCAGCACTCCCTCTTCCCACGTTGCTCCGCTGTGCCCCTTGGGGGTGTGTAGCTGCCCTGGTAGACACAGGCGTGGTCAGGAGTCTTTGCCTCTGAGGCCCCTTGGCTGCCCACACCCATCAGTTTGTGAGATGGGCCTATTTCACAGACCAGGGAAACTGAGGCCACGTGGTTGTGGCCACCTGACCTGAGGCAGGATTCCAGCATTGAGCTTAAAGACTCCTGCGGGCAGCAGCCTCAGGACTCAGGGTGAACTGGGGGGGGGGGTGGGCCCGACCCTCCTTTCCTTCCCCATCTCCACACAGGCTGCAGGAGCAAAGTCAAGCTCACATCCTCCCAGGGCCAGGGCTCTCCTTGAGACCCTCCCACCTTCCATTCCCAAAAACCTTGTCCTTGCCCGGAGCTGACCACAGGGCAGAGCAGATGCGCAGGCTGGGAAGCCGAGGCTGCAGGCTGCCAGGCAGAGGCTGCCTCTCCGTGAGGTCCCCATGCCTAACTCCTGGGCCTCAGGGCCTGGCTGAGGTCCCGCTCTGGGCCTGGGCTCTCCTCCACCTCACAGCTGACTATGACCCCTTCCCTCAGGCAGAGCCCGTGTGGGGCCCTCCCCTGCGGCCAAGTAGCCATGGGAACCGCCTGAAGGTGCCAGCTTCTTGGTGCCCCACGGGTCCTGGCACGGGAAGTGGCATGGGGATGACCCTGGGGGCTTTTGTCCCCGTGGAGGCCAGCATGGCTTGGGGAGCTGAGGCACGGGGTGAGGACAGGGATGCCTGAGGGGAGGCGCCCTGGTGGCTCCGGCTCCTTCCTGCCTACCTCAGTTCTGTGTGCACTGCCCAGGTTTCTGGCCACACTAGGCTCTCATGAAGTCATCTAGGACTCACACGCCTGGCCTCTGCTTGGACTCTGCTTGGCCGCCATTGCCAGGGAGAAACAGAATGGTAGCGACTGTTGGGCCAGCTCCTTGGGCACCCAGCAGGTGCCCCTGGGGGCCCTGAGGCCAGGCCCGGGACAGTGGTGTCCTGGCAGCAAGACATCAGACACAGAGCTGAAGGTACAGAGAGTAAGGAAGTGTCAGAGGTAGCGAGGGTGAGGAGTATGCTGAGGGGGCATCTGGCCGGGGCTGCCTGAGGTGGGACCATTGGGGGGCGTGGCAGTGCAAAGGCCTGAGTGCACTGGCCTGGCCTGCTGCAGGGAGACACAGCAGCCAGGAGGACACGGCAGTGGCCACAGCAGCAGGCGGGTGGCTGGAGATGCCCCAGCAGGGGCACAGACATTCAAATGGAGGCAGCTATGGAAGGGGAGAGGGGTGTCCGGCGTCCCGAGTCCTGGGCATGGGCACACCCCCCAGGCAGAAGGTCTAGAAGTGTTGGGGTGCTAGAGGGCACAGGTTTGGGGAAGATGGGTAGGGTTCCGTGTTTGTTCTGCTGACACTGATCTATGTGGGGACTCTGAGGGGCCACTGGTCTGTGGGCTGTGGTTGGTCTGCCTCTGGGCTGGGTCTGGGGCAGGGCACAGTATGCAGAGGGTCAGGTCCTGTGTGGGGCCCAGGCAGGGGCCCAGGTACCCCAGGGGAGATGGGGAATCCGCAGGGCTGAGGCTCCATCCTCCATCTCCACGGCGAGGACCCGCCAGCAATGTTTCAGGGGCAACAGGCTTGAGGTGGAGCGAAACCGGGGGTGACTGGAAACCCGGGCAGGATGCTGCACAGGGGACCAGAAAGCTCAGAGGCCCAGCGCCCTTGTCAGCTTCAACCTGGCTGTGACGGGGGAGGACTTAAGGATGGGAGCTCCCTTCCGGGCAGATGGTATGGAAGATGAGACCCAGCCTCCCGCAAAGGACCGAGGGGACCCACGGGCCCAGGGCCAGGCAGACTCAACCTGGGGGTAGGCTCAGGAGCAGGCTGAGCCGGGGATTGGCCAGCGCCTGCCTCTGTCTCTGGTGGTGAGCGAGAAGTCCCAGAGCATCTATGAGCAAGGGTGGCCTGCATAGCCAAGAACAGACACAAGGTGGAGGAGAGCAGGGGGCACAGCACCCCGAGCTTCCGTGAAGACGACACCACACCGGGAGTCGGCAAATCCCAGGCCTAACCCGTGGCACTAGTGAGAGGGGAAGTCCTAGAACACGCACGTGCACGAGTCCCCCACGCACACCCCCCACACACGCACATACATGCATGTGGAAACCGCACACACGTCTAAGGCTCAAAGGGAAGAATGAACATGTGGATCCAACATTTTATGCAGTGAAAGGCAAAATAAAAAGCGAAGACGAAATGAACACTTTTCAGACTTTTCTTAAAAAGCTACAAGGCTTTATTCCCAGGAGCCCCCGACACTGAGAACTGTAAAAGAGCCGGAAGGCGATGGAGCCGGAGGACCAGGACCTGAGGGAGGATGCCCAGGGTGCAGGGCACCTGGTGCCACCCTCTGTTTCAAGCAAGAAGGTAAAAATAATAACATACCACGGGGATCTCGCATGTGCAGGAGTAAAACGTGTGGCGGGAAGGCACAGAGCCCAGAAGGAGGGGCTTGCCCTGTCGGCGGTGTGGCACGCCGAGGGGAGAGCCTGCCAGACCCCCAGACGAGGCCCAGGATTAGGCCTAACAGTCTCGCAGAGGAGAGTTGGAAATGATAGAATACTCTACCCCAAGCAAAGCAGAAAAAAGGAGACCAGAGAGATACATGGGGAATTGAGACACAGAAAAAATCAAGTCACATTGACATTTAAGATATCAACGGTTGCTGGGCGTGGTGGCTCATGCCTGTAATCCCAGCACTCGGGAGGCTGAGGCAGGAGGATTGGTGCGAGTTCAAGACCAGCCTGGGCTACGAAAGTGAGCTCAAGGCCAGCCTCAACTGCATAGCAAGACCCTGTCTCAAAAAGACAAAAATAAAATAAAATAAAATAAAATAAAATAAAATATCAACGGTTAACACTAAATGCAAATCATCTGAATACTCTACTTAACAAGTAGTGATCGTCTGATGGGATAAAAACATCCAGACCCAGTCGTCTGCTACCAACAAAAACTTGCTTTAGACATAAAGACACCGTAAAGATGGAAGAAAAGAAACGGTGCCAAGAGTCACTGAAGGAGCACTCGTGGGAGGAGGGTGCGATGGGGCAGGGTCGCCGTGGCACCCCAAAGGGCCAGCCGGGACAACTCAGCGCTGAACAATTTGTGCTTAACACCAGAACCTCAAGCTCCAGAAGTAAAACCAGAAGAACCCTGGCTGGGCCCTCAGCGCTGCCCGCACTGGTAGGGTGCGCGGTGTCAACGGGAGGGTGCGGGGACACACTGCCCGCCTGTGGGGTGCCAACGCAGGGGCTCTGCCAGGGCAGCATCAGGCTCTGCTCAGACTCAAGGCTGGAGCAGGAAGGAGCATGTCGGGCCTCAGGTCAGGCCTCGATAGATGCGGAAGTGCAGCGTGCTCACAGGCATGCATGCATACACAGGCACACATGTGCACACGCGTGCCCACGGTAGAACTAAACTACAGATCACAGCAGTGCTGTCTGACACTCCTGAGCACTTGGACATGAAATAACACTTCTAAATCACCCACAGGAGGAGGAGAAAGAAGAGGAGGCCAGGGACCCAAGGAGAGGATGAGAAAATATTTTGAATGTAATAAAAGTGAAAATCTAGACTTTGGCCCCTGTGTGTGTGGGGGGGGTGACTGCCACCGTCTGCTCACCACAGGGGCTTATGCCGAGAAGGAGAAGGTGGCGGTGGCCATTGCATTCCGAGTCGCCACGGCCAGGCTTTGGTGCATGCCCTGACCAGGTGGGCGGACAGGCTCAGAGCTACAGAATGGCCTTGGCTCATAGGACTACCTTGACCACATGGACAATGAGAATTTGAATTTTATGTCTAAGTATGAATAAGACCATGATGTCAAATTTATTCTCTGGAGCTGGGTATGGTGGCACACGCCTATAATCCCAGCACTTGGGAGGCTGAGGCAGGAGGTTCAGTGCGAGTTGGAGACCAGCCTGGGCTACGAAAGTGAGCTCAAGGCCAGCCTGAACTGCATAGCAAGACCCTGTCTCAAAAAGGCAAAAAAAAAAAAAAAAAAAAGCCCTCTGGTGCCAATCTCCCTGCCTCTGCCAGCAGCTTCGTGGTTGCTTTCCTGTTGAGTCTCTGCTATCCTTACCTAGATTTTGCTCTGGGATTTAATTTGAAATTCTGAAATGAAGATGGAGGACGCAGTGGGAAAAGCCAAACAACTCAGAGTCTGAAATTCCACCAAAAACATCTGAACAAGTGACAGCCGAGGAGGAAGCTGGATCTGCAGAACTAGAGCCTCAAGTCCGAAAGGAGAGCGCAGCAGATCGTACAGTCCTTTCCTGCCCTGCTTATCGATGGAACTGAGAAGGGGCTCTTCTGAGTCTCAGCATCCAGAGAGTGACAAGCCACAGCAGGCCGAGCTTAGGAGTGAGTCCTCGGATCACTGCGTGCTGTCCCCTTACTCTGGTGGTCACCGGGCTGATTCACATACACTGTCTTCTGCAGAAAAGAATGAACCCTCCCCATCGGAAGCAGCAGTAGAAGGTGACCCTTCAGGAGGGTCTGGTGCCACAGTTGGGCACAAGTCAAGGCTGTCCCATTTGGAAAGTGAAACATCTACCATGGCTGCCAAGAAAAACCGGCAATCCAGTGATAAACAGAATGGCCAAGTCACCAAGGTTAAAGGTCACTGGAGCCAAAAGCCCAAGGAGAGGATCCGACTATGGAGGCAGAAACGGGAGGCTGCTGCAAGGAAGACATGCTCCTTGCTGCAGGACAGCAGTGCCAGCGAGAGACCTGCCTCGGGACTCATGCACGAGCCCATCGGATGATGACGAAGAGGTTTCAGGGAGCAGCAGGGCAATCGCTGCAGAGACACCAGACCGACCTCCAGGTGTAGCTCATTATGACAAATCTGACCCAGAAGCGGCAAACGTGGACGATTTACTGGCGGCCGCAGTCGTTAGAGAGCGCACTAATTCTGTAGGCGGCCAGGACACAGGAGCTTCCTGGAGTATTAGCGGGCTTCAGGGGGAGCCAGATCAGAGGCAGGTCATCTGGATCCCAGATTCCTAACAAGGGACAAAAAGGCTACTGGCAATGTACCACTTCATGAAGAAATCGGTACTGCCTCTTCAGATAGCGAAGCAGAGATTGTGGGTGTGCTCGTCCTGCAGGGGGTGTGACTCAGAGCGTTTCCTGGTGGACGCGTGGCTCTGGCATGCAGTATGTTAGCACCCGGCAAACTCAGTCATGGGCTACTGTGACTGCCCAGCAGACCTAGGCTCACCAGCAGAAGCTGTTGGCCTCACCTTGGGTGAGCACAGCGGGCGTCCACACCTGCTGCAGTACTGTGTGTCCTCTGCACTGTTCCCTTCCACTTGCTCCTCTTCTTTTTGACATGGAAGGTCACTGTCACAGATAGCTTCAGCCTTGGAAGCTCTTCATGGCATTTA
>PVJA010051829.1:0-12646 GCA_004027025.1 Myocastor coypus
CCAATGGGGGCACATTTGGTTGGGGGGGGTTGTGTGGGGGTCTTCGAGCCCTAGGTGGCTCTGGGGAAATGGAAACCTAAGTTCTTTTGGAGGAAACAGAAACTTACTTGTGGTTTTAGCAACAGGTCCTGTGCGGATAGCAGAGGGATGGTATTGAGGGGGGTCAGCCCTTACAGGACAAATACCTGACACTCAAATGAGGGAAGGAAAGGTTTATTTAGCTCACAGTTCCTGGAGGTTTCAGTCTGTACTCGGCTGGCTCCAAGGCAGAGGGGCACATGGCAGAGAGCAACCCTTCAGGGTGGCAGCTAAGAGACAGAGCGCAGGAAGAGAGTAGCAGCAGCTCAAGCAGCTAACTTCTCTTCTTCCCTTAGATTGAAATGCAAATCACCTGCCCCAGGGCAGGTGCAGCACCCATTTTTATAATAATCAATTATAAATTCTAGAAACTCCCCCACGGCTGCATGAGGCTTTGGGAGGACACTGAGACACAAACCATAACATTCCACCCCTGGACCCCCCAAAGACTCACGTCCATCCCTTTATTCAAAAGACATTTTAGTCCATCTCTACAAGTTGTCAACGTCTCAACAGTTTCAGGATTGCTTAAAAGTCTAAGTCCCAAGTCTCTGTGAGCCTCTATATAAAGGAAGTTAAACATATCCAACCTTTAAAGGCACAAGATACACATGACCATTTAAAAAGTTACACACAGTACGATCCCAAGATTGGGACAAACCCAAGTCTACAATCCGGAAGGGCCAATATTAAACCTTACAGATCTTTGTGGGACATCTAAAGCACTCTGTGGCAAATCGTGAGCTCCAGGTGGCTCCACCCCTGTAGCACTCCTGGTGGCTCCCTTGGCTTCTCTCGCAGGCTGGCTTTGCTCCCTCTTTGCACAATCCACATTTTTTTTTAATTTTATTTATTTTTATTTTATTTTTTCTTGGTTCAGAACTTTTGTTTGTTTGTTTACTTATTTATTTTTATGGCCGGCTCAGCCTGCCCTGAGGGCAGGGCTGGCGCAGCATGTGGTGCCAGGGATCGAACCGCAGTCCCTGAAGCCACCTAAGCTTTCCTAAGCAGGCGCTTTAGACCACTGAACCATCCTGCCATGCCCCACAATCCACATTTTTGACTTTTCTAAACTTCTGGGGTTTCCACTGAATAGGCCTCTCACAGCTTTACACACTGCCCTCTCAGGGGCACACTGCCTGGCCTCCCAGGCCTTCTTCTGAAACCGAGGTGGAAGCCTTCTTAACCTCAGAATTCCCACACACATTCTGCATACGCCTATGTGGATAATGCCAAGGGTTGCTGCCAGCTGGAGCAGTAGCTGGGCTTCCTTCTCTCTTGGCTGTAGGGGTTGAAGGCCTAGATTGCTGAGCACTCTGACCCTGATTCCAAAAAACATATTCTCCATGCCGGCGCCATTTTGGAACCTGGTTTGGCTGCTGCCGCCATTCTGATACTTTGGTCTCTGCAGCTTTCTTCTCAAGGCAAAGCCTCTGTCCTTTGCAACTGTGGGGCTGCAAAGTGGGGAGAGCTGCCGTCTCTTGTGATGCCCTCAGGCCACCCTTTTGATTCTTTGGTTCCTTCCCAGCAATGGAGATCCTTGTAGCTCCATCTTTGCAGTCCACAGCTTTCCTGGTGCTTCCTTTCTGGCCAAACTCAGATTTTAAATCATCCTTCTTGGTTCTTTGCTCTTGATTTTCAGCATAAATCTGGCTAAAATGCCACCAATAACAACCACGCCACTGCCCCAATAGTTTGCTGCTTTGCAATATCTCTTGAGAGATTAACCAGTCCGCCATGCTTAATCTCAGTCTTATAGCAAAGTCTCTGGGCATGACCAAAATTCCGACAGACTTTCAGCCAATCCATAGCACAAATCATCTGGAGTCCATTGACCAATGCTGTCCTTTTTCCCAGCAGAAATCTCCTCAGCCTGGTCTTTACAGGCAGGCCTTCTGTCAGTCTTCTGGTCTGAACTCTGCAGAATCTCCCAAGCTGAACAGCCAAAGCAGTTCTAGTGCTTTGCTTTTAGGCGACGTCTCTGAATCTTTCCTGTCTATTCCCGTAAGCCATTCCCAAAAGCTTATAATCCACATTGTCAGGGATAGCCACAGCAATGACCCCACTTCTCTGGTACCAAATTCTGTCTTAGTTACTTTTTACTCATTGCTGGGACAAATACCCGACACCCAAAATGAAGGAAGGAAAGGTTTATTAGCTCACAGTTCGTGGAGGTTTCAGTCCATATTCAGCTGGCCCAAGCCTGAGTGGAACAGGGCAGAGAGCATCCAGTTCATGGCAGTGGAACAGCAACAAAATGGTGACAGAGGCAGCCAACCAAACAGGGCAGCAGAGAGCAACAGCTCTAGTCTGTCTCTCTGTCTCTCTTTATATTACATTCAGGCTCTCCGCCTTAGGATATTCGCCCTAGACCACACCCATAGTCCCAGCTCTACTCAGACTGATAATCCCATCAGTATTAAAACACATAATCCAGTGACTCATGAGTCAAGTCTCAATCTATAGAACTCCCCACCCAATGACTACATGACACTTTGGAGGGACAACTAGACATAAACTATAACAAGTACAAACCTTTCTTCTCACTGAACCAAGAGAAAGTAGCTGTATATCTATCCTTACTATCTTGTATATGCATATTTTTTTACTATAAAATGGCCCTTTATTTATATCCCCCTTTTTGTTTTGTTTTGTCAGAAATGGGTGTTCCATTTCTGTTAGAGAAGCTGTATTTGGAGAAGTCTTTCAAGGACCTTTTCATACTTGATGCCAGTGCAAATATGTAAAAAAAAAAAAAAAGTAATAAAAGTAAACTCGGCACAAGAAAAACAAAATGTAGTAGGATTGTACTACTACCACGTGTTGAATGTGGTGGGGCCGGCCAAATAGCTCAGCGGATTAAAGTGCCAACAAGCAGGCCCAGGGGCTGGGGGTTTGATCCCTGGGCCTGCCTTGCTGGCCCTGTCCCTGGACACACTGAGACAGCAACTGAGACTGGGCATGGTGGCACGTGCCTGTAATCCCAGCTCTTGGGACGCTGTAAACAGGCAGATCACTATGAGTCTGATCTAATAGTGAAACCCTGAATACCCTGTGGACCCTTCTCTAAAGTACAAAAGAAAAAAAATTATTAAACATTTATTTATTTATGTTCTGGCCAACTGAGTCTGTCCTGTGGGGTTGGGGCTGGCTCAGCATAAGGTGCCGGGGATCCTGGAACCCCATTCCCCGTGGGCATCTAAGCAGGCGCTCTAGACTGCTGAGCTATCTTGCCAGGAAAAAAAAAGAAAATTAAATGTTGAATATAGTTTGATTTCTAAATATCTGTGTAATTGTTCTTTAACATTCCATACAGATTTAAATTTTAGAACATCCATGGTTGTTGGAAAATAGCAGTCTCCTTTTATGTTTAAGGTATATGACCTTCAGACAGAGAGTGATGTCAAGCTTAATGGCCTCTGTTACAGGATAGGCTTTTTTTCTGGATATTTAACAACTAAAGTTTGCAAGGGGCCAGGCAGATAGCTCCATGGCACAAATGCCTGCCTGGCAAGTGTAAGGTCATGAGCTTGAACCCTAGTCTGTCCCCCTGCCCCCGCAAAAAAAAAAAGAAGCACTAAAGTTTGCAGACCAAAAATTAAACAGATAGATGGGCTAGAAAGATAGCCAATATTCAGGACCGAAGAGAACCTCTGCTGCGACATCCTGCATTTCGGTGGTGCCCCAAACCTCCTGCTCAACAGCATTTTGACGAGCATCTATTTGAGCATATAACAGAACAAGAGGTTTAAAGAACCTGAAAGGATTCACCTCAGTCTTCCTCTTTCCTTTGAGCCTGCCTTAGCTGAGCCTGGACCCGCGGGGGCTGCTTTTGTCTTCCCAGGGCTCTGTGCTTAGTAAGGTCATTAGCCATTCCATGGCAGCCACACGCAGCTCTCAGCACTAAATAATGGGGAACTCGCGCCATCCTAAGCACATGAAAGCCTCAGCCCTTTCTCTCCCTCGGCACATTCCACTGTGTGGACGGAGCTTAAAACACTTCGTCATCCCCAGCAAGGGCCTTTTAGACGCTGCGATGAACATCATGTCACCGATGCCGCTGTGTGCCTGGAAAGGGCTACAGCGGCGCTTTGTTAGTGAGTCCGCGTTCACAGTACAGTGTGTTCCTCTGCCCAGGGTGAAGCTGGCCCCTGTGCATAATGCATCTCCGTCCCTGCTTTCACTCCCTCTCTCCCTCCCTTGCAATAAATCCGATGCACACACGTTTAAATATCACAGGGTTTCTCTTACATGAGAAACTCAAATTAGAATTAATGCTTTTTGAAAGATAAAATTATAGAAGAATTTATACAACCAAAAAATAATAACATACCAACACAAACTCTCTCTATTTGTCCATTTAAAGTGAAATAGTCTCGGTTCTACTCAGTATATGCTGAAACATAGAAAATGTTGTAGCTGGAAAATCACAGTGAAAAATGAATGATAGCTGGGCATAGTGGTGTGTGCCATAATCCCAGAACTCAGGAGGCTCAGGCAGTTCAAGACCAGCCTGGGCTACAAAGTGAGCTCAAGGCCAGCCTGATCCACATAGCAAGACCCTGTCTCACACACTCACAAAAAAAAAAAAAAAAAAAAAAAAAAAAAAAAAAAAAAAAAAAAAAAAAAAAAAAAAAAAAAAAAAAAATCTCAACAGTAGCATTAGAGGACATGATCTGTTTTTAATCTTTGGGGATTTTTACTATAAATAAAACTGACAGTTACAGTGAAGAAAAACATGATCCTCGCCTCAAAGGCTAATATTTTTCATATAAACATCATTAGAAATTTCAAAAATCTCATTATTCGTTTCAGGCCTTGAAGAAACCTGTCTTATGTTGTGGATGAATTGCTGTGATTGAAATGAATTTCATAGTGAAAAAAACTTAAGTATTAATTTGTGGAAGGACTCACTTTCTTTGAAAGCACAATTTTGATAATTATCTTGTTCAAACCCTTTCTGAAAAGTAGTCCTAAAAAGCACAGTACATTGTACACAAAAATTTACAGAAATTGTCAGTAAAATTATATGTCTTAGGGAGCAGGTAATTTATTTTCATTAAAGAAAACACCCCCTAGCCGGGCGTGGTGGCGCACGCCTGTAATCCCAGCACTCGGGAGGCTGAGGCAGGAGGATTGGTGCGAGTTCGAGACCAGCCTGGGCTACAAAAGTGAGCTCAGGACCAGCCTCAACTGCATAGCAAGACCCTGTCTCAAAAAGACAAAAAAAAAAAACACCCCCAGAACTCCACCCGCCCTAGCCAGCGCTGGAGCTGCCGTTCATTGCATAACTGGCTGTGGAAGATAATCGTCTCCGCCAGCCATCGTCCTGGCTGGGAAAGACACCACGGCTCCTGCGGCGGTGTGCCGCGCCAGGGGAGGACTTGGGACTCTGGGCTGAGGGCGCCGACCTGCCATCCGTAAGTACAACCGATCCGAGAAACAGGTGAATACGCGAAGCAACTTCGGGGATTTTTGTGAATCCAAGGCCGACGTGCAGTCGGGGGCTTCTGACCCGCTCCCGGGCCCAGGCAAAAAGATGGACTCAGGCCGCGGGCAGGGCGCCAGCAAGCAGGCTAGGACAGAGCAGAGAAGTCTGCTCTCCATGGCCTGGGCTAGGACAGAACCAGCTCCCCTGCCTGCTGGCCCCAGAACCCCTCCCTCTGCTGCAAGCAATGCTTTTTTTTTTTTTTTTTTTTTTTGTATTTTAGGACAGTGTCTACAGGGCCTCACTACGTAGACTGAACTAGTGATCTATCTGCCTGTGTTCAGCCTCCCAAGCACTGGGGTCACACGCCTCAAAGAACAGTCTCTGTTACTGCTGCAACACGTCGCAGAACCCGGTCCAGCACAGCACGCCAGGGATCGAACCCCAGCCACAGGGTTCTGCCTAAGCCGGCGCTTTAGTCCGTTGAGCTGTTTAGCCGGTCCTGATGTATTCTTTAGAGTGGAGGATGCCCTTATTAGATCGGAACTGATGCTCCTGGCCTTAACAGGACACCCAAAATAACTTCTGTTTTAATTTTAAAAAGAATCTACATTTCAAATTGTGAGGACACGCAGAAGCCAGGGTTAGATCCCCACGGGGTGCGCTGAAACGTGACTGGGCGTGGCAGCGGCACACCTGTGATCCCACAGCTTGGCAGGCTGAAAACAGGAGAATCACTACGAGTCTGATCTATGTAGTGAGACTCTGTAGACTTCATACTACATACACAAAACAAAACAAAAAATCAAATTGCCAGGACACATTTTATTAGTGCCCTGTGACCGTTAAGAAATTACTACAACTGGGGCCCGGCGGGATGGCTCAGTGGTCTAAAGCTCCTGCTTGGGGAAGCTTGGGCGGCTTCAGGGACCGCGGTTCGATCTCTGGCACCACATGCTGTGCCAGCCCTGTTCTCGGAGCGGGCTGAGCCGGCTATAAAAACGAGTGAATAAACAAACAAAGGTTCTGAAACAAGAAAAATAAATAAATAAATTTTTAAAAAGTCTTAAAAAAAAAAAAAAAAAGGAAATTACTACAACTTTATTTACTTGCAACGGCACATTCTGGTCAGACGTCCAAAATCAGTCTCATTTAGGGTAAAATCAAGGCGTAGCAAGGGCTGGGGGAGGGAGGGAGCGGGGCTCTGTCCCCTGTTTGTCCAGCCAGATCCTTACCCATTGGCGTCAACCACACCCCTGGTGCATGTAGCCCCAGGTCGCCTGGGGTATCAACTTCAAGGGTCCCGTCTTCGGAGTCCACGAGCCTGTCTACTTTCCCCGGACGTCTCGTGAATATGCTGGACACACATGAAGAGGACTGGCAGGAGCCGCGTGGTAGTGAAGGGCGCGCTGGGATTACACAATGATGTGTTTTTAAAGTCAATCATTTCTTCCAGAGACAGAGCTGGGATTCTGTGCAGCATTGTCCGTGATTGGCAAGGGCTATTTTCTTTCGTTTCCTTCTACAAAGGCAAAATAGAGGCTTAAGGCTCCCCCTCGATTAGCTATACTTTCTGCTCTTTTATTCCCCCCGGGGTTGCTCTCTCAGGGTCTCATTACAGGCAAGGGTATTTTTAGTCTTCAGCGTGTGTCCGTCAATCACAATGATTCCCTTGGTGGTTCAAACCCAGTCCTTAAGCGAGCCTTGCAGCTGGCGCAGCCAGCCCCGCAACCCGCCATCCTGACCTCGGGCGCCGCTGGACTCCCAGGGCGCTAGTGCGATTTTCCCATTTCCCACTTCTCCAGGAGCGATCATTACTTCGGCTTCTTTCTCTTTTTTCCCGTTCCCAGGCCTGGAGAAAGACGCCCGCATTTCCCAGAGTCCTGTGATAACAGGCACCGCAGTACCTGGGGCTTCCGGGCTCAGCCTGCCCCGGGGGTGGGGCTGGCGCAGCTGTGGGGCCGGGGATTGAACCGCGGTACCTGTAGGTTGCCTAAGCTTGCCTAAGCAGGCGCTTTAGACCGCTGAGCCACCTCGCGTGCTTCTTAGTTCTTCAAGGCATCGTCTTACACATGCCAGGTCAAGGGATGCTCACATACAAAATTTTAGCTTTGTGCCCAATTTCCCTTCAAATTAATACGCAGGGTGCCAGCGAGCCAGGCTTACTGGGTGCTGAGCTGCATCACCTCGGATAGCAAAAGACAACCGAGCTCAGCACAGCCTGGAGCTGCTTCCTCTGTGAAGCTGTGCTGAAGCTTGAAATCCGTTGGCTGATTGTTGCTGAGTGATGACCCCTGTCATACAGGATGCCGCACCCCACTGAACTAAGGGAACTGGGGGAGCCAGCCGCTGTGGCCATGAGACACGCTGAAGGTATAAAGGAAAATCCTGGCCCCCACAGCTGCCACGCTCACCCAAACTATACAGCACGCAACATCGCACCAGTGTCCCTCAGAGCCCTGCACTAGCGTGTCCCACCAGGCACCCGTAGTCCACGGTGCAGACTCCACTGATGCGCAAGCCCTGGCAGGAGACTCAGAAGGGAGACAGTCTTGGGCTTTCCAGTCCGTCCGGCAGCCACAGTGCTGGGCAGTGGCGTCCTTGTCGTCGTATTCTCTGTATCCACAAAACTCGCTACTTTCTTTTCGGGTTTGGGGGAAGGGGGACCTTGGCTTCCTTGGGGTTCATTGAAATAGAAGAGACATAGCCGGGCATGGTGGCCCCCATCTGTAATCCCAGCACTGACGAGGCTGAGGCAGGAGGACTGAACTGAGGTGCCATCCTGGGAATGTGAGTGACTTAGGGAGACCCCATCTCAAAAGTAAAACTGAAGGGCGGGGGGTATAGCATTGTCATGAACGCCCACGTGGCAAATACAGCATCCCAAATTCAATCCCCAGTACCAATGGGGGAAAAAAAAAAAACTAAAAGTAAAAATAAAGCCGGAGGGTCACCCTCTCAACAGCTCCGTGGACTAAAGCTCCTACATAGGCAGAGCAAAGCGAGCAGGGTTCAATCCCAGCACGCGCTATGCAGACCCTGCCCCAGGGCATCCTAGAGGGCGATTGAGACTTGGCCTGGTGGCATGGGCCTGTAATCCCAGCACTTGGGAAGCTCAACACAGGCGGATTGCCGGGCCTGGTGGTGCACGCCTGTAATCCCAGCCCTTGGGAGGCTGAGGCAGGAGGATCAGTGCAAGTTTGAGACCAGCCTGGGCTACAAAAGTGAACTCAAGGCCAGCCTGAACTGTATAGTGAAGCCCTGTCTTAAAAAAAGATAAAAACAAACAAACAGGTGGATCATTACGAGACACTTCTGTGTAGTGAGACCCTGTAGGCCCTGTACTAAATACAGGGGGCAAAAATGAAGTCAAGCTAAGGATGGACCTCAGTATGAGGGTTCTGGATTCAATCCCCAGTACCAAATAATAATTAATAATAATAATAATATGGCACCATAGACATTTTGAACTCCTGTAACAAAATACCATGGACTAAGCAGCTTATAAATAAAAATGTATTTTTCACAAGAAGGGTTCTACTCATGATCTGAGAGCCTCACAAGCCCCACCCCCTAACGCCTTCCCCTTGAGGGTCAGGGCTTCAGTGTACAACCCTAGAGGGGAACACTGAGCTGCCGCTCGGCTCCCGATTTCAGGTGACAGCCCACAGTCTGCTGACACCCAGGCAGCACGGTCACCGTGGGAAGGCCGCCAAGAGCAGTGCTGCTTAGCTCACGGTGGGGAGGACAGTGCCAGGAAGAAACCGGCAAGCCGGGCGCGGTGTGCGCGCTTGTCATCTCGGCACTCAGGAGGCTGAGGCAGGAAGACTGCCACGAAGTCAAGGCCAGGCTGGCACAGAAGAGCTCTAGTTTCCCTCGAAGCTCAAATGAGTTTTTTCACTAATAAGGTGAGAAAAGCATATCATACATGTAACTTTTGAGACTGAAAACTTTACCTTCCTGAGCTAGGAGGGTGGATCGGTTATCTGTTTGGATTAAGTTTTGGAGGGCACTTGGCATGACTCGGCTTCACACAAGAGTCCCCACAATGTCTGAAGCCCCCAGCCCAGTCCTAGCCCGCTAAGGGCAGGAACAAGGCCGGCTCTGCCTCTGACCCGGCAGCCCGTATCAGAGCGCCTGCAGGCAACCCTTGCCCCTCCTGCATGTGAGAAAACACCGCACCCCCACACCCCACCGACCCTGAGCTGAGACATGGCCAGGAGACTTTCAACAGGTGAACCTGGGTAAGGGTGACTATGTCACATCCAGTTGACATTCTTTTAAGAGTCACTGCCTGCTTTGCCATTTTCTGTCTTTTTCTAGCGCCAAAGGGACTAGCACTCCTCCAGATGGAGACTGTCCCACTGGCCTGGGGCACACAGATGACAGGGAACAGGGCTCTTGACCGACCCACAATGAGGCAAGAAATCTGTGCTGCCTTGGGGCCGCTGATTCTGAGGCTGCTTTTGTTACTGCAGCATAACCCAGCCTGTTCTGACTGATACAGTTCCCACCAGTGCTGAAGACGTGGAAGTCTTAAAAGATGAGTGTCGTGATGAAGGCAGAGAACGGGGACAGGGTCACCGAAGTAGAGGAAGTAGCCGTGTCCCCGCCTGCTCACTTACCCATTTTTTTTTTTCTTGTTTCAGAACTTTTGTTTGTTTATTTATTTATTTTTATGGCCGGCTCAGCCTGCCCTGAGGGCAGGGCTGGCGCAGCATGTGGTGCTGGGGATCGAACTGCGGTCCCTGCAGCCACCTCAGCTTTCCTAAGCAGGCGCTTTAGACCACTGAGCCATCCTGCCGGGAACCTCACTTACCCATTTTGAAGCGAATAAGCCTCAAAGTTCCAAAGGTAGATCTAAGCATTATCTGCTTCGATTTAGTTTATAACCAGGCTGGGGTAAACATCAAACTCTGGCCTTTATGACCCATGGTCACACCTCACCTGGTTGGTACAGAGGTCTTGGGGGGTAAGGAACAGAGAGTGGGATGCAGGGCCACGAGATGCCAAGAGAGTGGGGAGAGGGAGGCCAGAAGAGGTGGCCAGAGAGGGGGACCCAGCAGGAACAGGATCAGCAGAGGCTTAGGGCCAGAGACGGGCAAAGGCTACAAGCGGGTGGAAAGGGACGGGGGAGGGGCGAAGAGACCCCGGGCTGAGGGGGAGAGACGGAGATTCCCAAAGAGCAAGGCAGAGACCCAGAGAAAGCCTGCGGGGGCCAGGCAGTGCCGGGCAGCCCTAGGCGAAGCCCTGAGTGTCCCTGCTGGAGGACGCAGGGCTTCTGCTCTCTGTGCCACTTCCAAAGCTCTCCTGGCTTCTGCTAGGCTCCTCATAACCAGTGGACACCTGGTGGACACCAGAAGCCCTGGGACTGAAGGTCATGTGGCCCCTGCTTGAGGCTGGGCTGGAACCCTGTGCTTTGCCAGTACTGGAGCTGAGGTCCCCGAAGGTGCCAGGCCTGGAGGGGGGGATGCCGAAAGTGACGTGGCTGAATGAGCCCGTGCCTCGGCTTTTGCTAGTCCTGTGGCTCAGGATAGACCCGGGCATTCCGCTGGTCCTCGGAGCAGCCCCCAGGACAGAGCCTGCGCTAGACTCCCGCGTGCTAGAGAACCCGGCGTTCAGAGAGCTGTCCAGCCTCTTCGTGGTCTCGGACAGCTCCTTCTGGCTCTGCTCCTGAGCCAGCTCCCGCTGCTCCACCTGGGGGAGGGGACAGTTAGGGTTCCAGTGGTGGCTGCGGTCCCTGCCCAGACCCCAAGGCGCCTGCCCACTCACCGCCTTCACCACAAGTTGCCGCAGCTCCTCCCTACTCATGGGGTAACTGTCTTTCGCCACAAAGCCAGGGGGGTCCTCTCTGTGGTGGAGAGAAAAGGTCTAGCCCTCTTGCCATACAAACCCCTGGTGTTCCCTAGAAGCACCCCTTCATCTTCTGCCCATGCAGGGTCACAGAGGCCCCAAAGCCCGCCATCAGATTTGCTCCCTGTACCCCACCCTGCCCTGGGCCTCACAGATTGTCAGGGAGCTGCAGCGTGTCTGTCTTCTTTGGAGGATCCTCCTGGATCTGGCCCAGCACCAGGAGTGCAGCATCAGCCTCAGAGGTCTGGTTCTAGAAGTGTTAGAGCAGGGGTCAGCTCCAGCCAGCACCCAGCCCGGTCCCCTGGGGCACCTACCATCTGTCCGGTCCCACCTGCGTGTCCAGGAAGGCCTGCACAGTCAGGAGCTCCACCAAGCGCTTCTCAATGATGGCCAGGAAGAGACGTATGTCCTGATCCCGTTTACGGGTCCTAACCCCAAGGAGGTCATCGATGATCCTGCTGTCACAGTGGGCCTTAGTGAAGAGAAGCTGGATGCCTGGGACCAAGGAGGGACCTGCAGTCAGGGATGTGTCAGCCAAGGTCAATGCCACTTGATCTATGATGACACAATCCAGCCCCAAAGGCTGAATGGGACTTGGGCCACCTCGGTCAGCAAGGTACTGCCTGCCCCTAACTTTGGAGCTCGAGAGGCCAAATGCAAACATGCCCAATGTCCCCTGGTCACATGCTGCAGCTAGAAACAAACTCAACTTCCACCTGACCCACAGATGTCCCTGCTCAGGGTGGCACCCACAGGACACACACACACACACACACAGGGGAGCACAGGGCTATTAGTACTGCCCTAACCTCAGACCCCAGGGGCACCTGACCAGACAGACTAATCACTGTCTTTGGCTGCTTGGTCAGTGTCATGACCCACACTCACGTTGGCCACTGCCTGGCCACTGCCTGGACACTTCCTGATCACTTGCATTTTTCTTCTTGGAACCAGAGATCAAACTCAGCACCTTATGCTTGCCAGGAAGACACTGAAAAAACTAGTTTTTTCTTTTTCTTTTTTTTTTTTTTTTTGTGGGACCAGGGTTTGAACTCACGACCTTGCACTTGCCCAGCAGGCACTTGTGCCTCGGAGCTATCTCCCCAGCCCCTTCTTTTTCTTTTTTTATAAGTTTCTTTATCAACCTTGTTGCGTCCTTTCAAGAATGCTTTCCTCGCCAAGCATGGTGGCGCATGCCTGTAATCCCAGCACTCAGGAGGCTGAGGCAGGAGGATCAGTGCGAGTTTGAGACCAGCCTGGGCTACAAAAGTGAGCTCAAGGCCAGCC
>PVJA010051830.1:0-12629 GCA_004027025.1 Myocastor coypus
AAAAAAAAAAAAAAAAAAAAAAAAGGAACAATTGCTGTGCTGTGAAATTTGGGTGGGGAAAGGTAAATCAGTGTAGACCTTTGGCTGGAAGTGGGGGAAGGGCAGATGCAGAGGATTCAGGGAAGTCCAGTCTGGGCTAGTGGAAGACAGGAAGAGAATCAGTTAGATAAAGCATTCCTATTTGTCCTAAGCAGGTTTTGTGGGGAAATACACAGTTTTCAGTGCAGACCCTAAGTGTCATCTCATGCTAGACTAGACAATAAGCTTCAGAGAAGAGGCTAGGACTTGTGCTAAAAACATTAGGCACAGTGTCAAGTACAGATTTTGTTAAATAATTGAGCCACATATCTGTGGCCCAGGACTTAACATATTTGCTTCAGAGAAGGAAAAAAGTCTTCTTTATAAAATAGTTCTAATTAATAATTGCTGAAAGAATGACAGAAATAGAACTCTACATTAGTAATTACTGCACACAAGAGCCACTGGTGAAAGCTGAAATTAGTTGGCAAATGTCTAAGGAGAAATATGATACTTGTATAACCTTGAAGTCTCTCCAGCTGGGCATAGCAGCACATGCCTGTTATACCAGCCCTGGGGACATTGAGGTAGGAAGATCACCAAATTTCAAGGCCAGCCTGGACTATATAGCAGGACTTTGTCTGAAAGACAAAATAGAAGTATCTGTATCCAAATATTTATTAATAATAAAAAGAAAACAGTTAACTGCACAGGGGAGAGACTCAGCATACAACATCCTAAGGGATCAAGGTTTGGTCACTACTAGCAATCCAGGGGATATCACAACATGTACCCCCTGTATGACTTCCTAAGAAAAGCACCCCATCTGTAGTGATTCTTCTATTTATTTATTTATTTATTTATTTATTTGTTTGTTTGTTTATTTATTTATTTATTTATTTTGTCTGTTTGAGACAGGGTCTCACTGTGCAGTTCAGGCTGGCCTTGAGCTCACTTTTGTAGCCCAGGCTGGTCTCAAACTTTCACCGATCCTCCTACCTCAGCCTCCCGAGTGCTGGGATTACAGACGTGCACCACCATGCCCGGCTCCGTAGTGATTCTTCTAAAGGCATGAATATCATCATAGAAAACATCTGATGAACCAAAATTGAGGCACATTCTGAAACATGAAACTAGATCTTTTTTTTTTTTTTTTTTTTTTTTTTTTTTTTTTTTTTTTTTTTTTTTTTTTTTTTTTTTTTTTTTTTTTGTGGCTGGCTCAGCCTGCCCTGGGTGTGGGGCTGGTATACATGTGCTATTAAGGATAAAACCGCAGTCTCTATGTTTTGCCTAAACCTGCCTAACAAGGTGCTTACACTGCTGACCAATGTCGCTGGCTCCTCAGGAGCTATTCCTATCCTCATTCTCCTCATTCCTATTCTCCAATAAACTTTCCTACTCTTAATCTCTGTTGTTCCTTAGAATTCATTCTTTGACTTTAGGAGCACTCCAGGGTATTTGTCAATTAGCATTTCTCCTATATTATTGGCTTTACAGATATTGCCCTAGAATGGTTTTATCTGTCCATCCATCTGTCTGTCTGTCTGTCCATCTGTCTGTCTGTCTGTCTGTCTTTGTCTTCCCTTTCAGGCTTCAGGGTTGACTTCTTCCTCTTCTGATCCTTTTTTTTTGAGACAAGGTCTTGCTATGCAGTTCAGGCTGGCCTTGAACTCACTTTTGTAGCCCAGGATGGTCTCAAACTCACACTGATCCTCCTGCCTCAGCCTCCCAAGTGCTGGGATTACAGGCATGAGCCATCATGCCCGGCTTTCTTCTGATCCCTTTAATATTCCTATTTCCTAGATTTTTGCATCAGCCCTCTTTCCTTCTAGTAGTACTAAGCAGAAGAGTTATGTTACTCCTAATTCTAGGTATATAGTTGTGCTAGAAAATAACATGTTTTGGGCTGGTGAAATAGCTCAGTGGTCTAAAGTGCCTGCTTAAGAAAGCTTAGGCAACTGCAGGGACCTTGGTTCAATCCCCATACCACATGCTGCACCAGCCCCATCCCCAGGGCAGGCTGAACTGACCATAATATTAAAAAAAATAAAAATAAATTTAAAAAAAGAAAACAATATGTTTAGCACTTTCTAAATATGTATGATACCTTCATACCCTTATGACAGGAGATTCTAAATACTGAGTTATGTATTGATGTTTATTTTGTTCCTCATTTTATGATGAATGGCTACATTTTTTTTTCCTTGAAATATAATTTTTTTTTCCAGAATCAGGGTGTAATGTTTGTTCTTAATCTTATACAATCTGTTTTGTTTTGTTTTACTTCTTCTCAGCTTGAATAAATAATTGAGCAAAATAAGCAAAAATCTAAGTGTGGTAACACAGGCCTGAAGGCTCTTGGGATACTGAGGCAGGAAGATCACCTTGAGGTCAAAGCCAGCCTGGGCTACATGATGAGTTCAAGTCCAGCCTGAGCTACATAGCAAGACTATCTCAGAAACAGATAGCAGTAGCAAAGTTTATTCAAGAAAGCAAAAATGAAAAGTAGGAGAGAAACTGGTTCTGCAGAGCAAGTGTAGACCAAGTAAATAGAAAAAGAGGGTGAGGGCAAAGCTACAGGTACATGCTATGTCTAGGAAATGCAGCATGGGCTACCACGGAAAGGTATGATAGGCTATTTTGCTTTTTGAGAGACAGACAGTGTTGTTATGTTCCAGATTGGTCTTGAGTTCCAGATTGGTCTTGAATTCTCAATCCTCCTTCACAGATGCCAGAGGGCACCACATACAGCTTAACACACACACACACACACACACACACACACACACACACACATGTAGCAGGACTACAACTGAGCTGTCTGCTAGCTGAGGTTTCGGCTCCACCCTAGGTAATCTTTATATACTTTTTTTTTAAATGCTGGCCTTGAATTCACTATGCTACCACACCCAGCTGACGTATTTCATTCTATTTTTATTTTATTTATTCACTTTTTTTTTTTTTTTTTTTTTTTTTTTTTTTTTTTTTTTTTTTTTTTTTTTTTTTTTTTTTTTTTTTTTTTTTTTTTTTTTTTTGTCTTTTTAAGACAGGGTCTCACTATGCAGTTCAGGCTGGCCTTGAACTCAATTTTGTAGCCCTGGCTGGTCTCGAACTCACATCGATCCTCCTGCCTGAGCCTCCCAAGTGCTGGGATTATAGGAGTGCACCATCATGCCTGGCTCTATTTATTCACTTTTTCATACTGGGAATCAAACTCATGACTTGGTAGGCAGATGCTGTGCCACTGAACTATATCTCTGGGCCCATACTTGATGTTTGTTTTTTTTTTTGTTGTTGTTGTCTTTTTGAGACAGGGTCTCGCTATGCAGTTCAGGCTGGCCTTGAGCTCACTTTGGTAGCCCAGGCTGGTCTCGAACTCGCACTGATCCTCCCGCCTCAGCCTCCCAAGTGCTGGGATCACAGGCATGCGCCACCACGCCCGGCCATACTTGATTTTAAAAATTGAAATAAAACATAAAATTCACCACTTTAGAGTATACAATTCAGAGCCAGGCATGGTACTGCACACCTGTAGTCCTGGCACTTGGGAGACTGAGGCAAGAGGATCACTGTGAGTGTGAGCTTAAGGTTAGTCTGTACTACATAGTGAAACCATGTCTCATAACACTTACACACCCCAGAAGAATATATAATTCGGCGTCGCTGTTATTCATTTTAATGTGCAGCTGCCACCATTATCTGATTCCAGAGCATTTCTGCCACTCCAAAAAACAACCCCACACCTATTAGCAGTTCTTCCTTCCCCAAATGCCAGGGCAATCAGTAATCTGCTTTCACATGAGCTTGCTTATTCTTTTTTTTTTTTTTTTTTTGAGACAGGGTCTCATTATGCAGTTGAGGCTGCCTGTGAGCTCACTTTTGTAGCCCAGGCTGGTCTCGAACTCGCACCGATCCTCCTGCCTCAGCCTCCCAAGTGCTGGGATTACAGGCGTGCGCCACCACGCCCGGCGAGCTTGCTTATTCTGTAGGTCCATTTTCATTGTCCTTTCTTGGCCTTTTTGCCAGACATGCATTTAGATAAATACTACTGTGAAGGACTTTATCATCCATTCATCCTGACCCCATGGAGTCCTAGCCCTTAAATTTATTTACTTACTTTTTTTTTTTTTTTTTTTGTAGGACCAGGATTCAAACTCATGACCTTGCACTTGCCAGAGGGGTACTTGTGCCACGGAGCTACTTCCCCACTCCCCTTATTTGCTTATTGAGACAAGGTCTCACTATGCAGCCCAGGATGGCCTTGAATTTACTTATGTAGCCCAGGATGGCCTTGAACTCATAATGATCTTCCTGCTTCAGCCTCCTGGGAGACAGCCCTAGTTAGGGATCCCAGCCACCTTACCTCTATACAAGGACCTAATTCTTTTGTGTGTGTGTATGGAACCAGGGATTGAACTCAGGTCCTTGCATTTGCCAGGTAAGCACTTATTCTACAGAGCTATCTCCCCAGCCCCAGAGGGCCTAATTCTTGATGTAGAGTGGTTCTTAGGGTGTGTGTGTGTGTGTGTGTGTGTGTGTGTGTGTGTGTGTATGTGGTTTGATTTATATGCAGTGTTACAGTTTAGATCTAGAAGGTCCCCTCAAAGCCTCAACAAGACCATTCTGAATACAACCAACAAATGTTTCACTAGGAAGACCCAGTAATAGCTTCCTATAAAGAGGCTAAAGAGGTCTAGTGTATTATTATTATTATTATTATTATTATTATTATTATTATTATTATTATTATTTGCAGTACCAGGGATTGAACTCTGGGCCTTGCGCTTACCCGTCAAGCACTTATTCCACTGAGCTATCTCCCTGGTCCCTCTAAGGGATTTTAGAATGTGATACAGCCCTCATGTGTTAGGGATAGCACTTCGGAGAGGTGCCTAGATCCCAGGGCACTGTGCTCATCAGTGGCTTAATCTACTGAGTTCATTCTGGAATGTTCTGTGGGGAGACAGGGCCTTATGGAGAAGGTGGACACTGAGGGTGTGGCTCAGAAAGCTGCATCTCCCTCCCTAGCTCCTCCCCACTCTGCTTCTCACTGCCAGGGCTGGGGCAGCTTTCCTCAGCGATGCCCCACTGCCATGCTATTTCTGCCTTGATATCCACTGACCATGGACTGAAATTTTTAGAAACTGTGAGCCCAAGTAAACTCTTCTCCTTTAAATTGTGGGTGTTGGATATTTTTGTCCCAACAAGAAGGTGATTAAGACAGTTAAGGTCCAGATCATAAATGTACAGTTTGTTGAATTTTATATTTCCATATACCTGCGTGAATGCCTTGCAGAACGAGTTCTATGGCATTACAGCATTCCCAGTTCCTTGGGCCTCCTCCCAGTCGGGGGCCTCACCCCAGAGTCACCACTTTCTGATCCAGGACTCAGACATCCTGTTCAATAACTGGGAAATGAGTTGAGGTCCCTCTTCCCTGAATGTGAGTAAATAGGTATCTAGGTCTAGGAGTTTGGGAAAATTATCTGGCTACTTGAGTGGAAGCAGCCTAGCAACATTGTGGACATGGAAGGCAGTGAAAGAGGTGAGAACCCTAGGGAGACAAACCACAGCTTTTACAACAGTGAATTTTATATTAAAGAGCCAATAGAATAAGCTATTTTGGTGTTTAATTTCTGTCCACTCACAATTTCTAACTGGGGTTTGAAGCTCAGCTCTGCATCTTCCTTGGCATGTGCCCTTGAGAAGTGACTAGGTAAACAAACCCTTTTAAGTTTCAATTGTCTGATTGTTAAAAATTGGGAGAACAATATCCCCATATGTTGTGTATTTATGGAATATACACACGTTCTACATACAGAGATTATGGGTGGTAGATAAACTATCGGTCAACTTGTAACACCCAGCTGAACTGAATGAGGTGGTGCTGAGTGTAGAAGGCCCACCTGAGTATTCTTGCCAATGGCATAAAAGGAGAACCAGAGAGGAAGAGGCGGTGCTGTGGATTCTCCTGGAGGAGCTTGTTGCTCTGGTTTTCCTGGTAAGAACTCAGCTGTCCAGCAGGATGGTTCGGTGGTCTAAAGCGCCTGCTTAGGAAAGCTTGGGCAGCTGCAGGGACCGCGGTTTGATCCCTGGCACCACATGCTGTGCCAGCCCTGCCCTCAGGGCAGGCTGAGCCAGCCATAAAAATAAATAAATAAACAAACAAAAGTTCTGAAACAAGAAAATAAAATAAAATAAAATCAATTCTTTAAAAACAAGAACTCAGCTGTCCTAGAGCTCAGGACCTAGCTGTTGCTGAGGATGGTTGCGGTTCTTTTCCAGGTAGCTCTGGCCCTTAGGTTGAGCCTCTCTCTCTTCCTGGCTCCAGCGCAGATCCCTCAGCCTGCAGGCACAGATCCTTCCTACCACTGGTGCAGATGTTCTAAATTCCACCACTGACCCTTGAGCCTTTGGAGTGCAGATACTTAAACAGACTTGTAGGAGACAATGCATGGGATCCAGGCTCACAGCTGGATTCTTTGGGTCTCTAATCTGTGGGCAGATCTCCTGCATTTTTTTGCATTTGACTCTTTGGATGACTATTATAAAATAAAATAATCCTATCAATTATGTCTTATAGTAAATCTTTTCCTTGTAAGCCCTGACTGCAACTGTATGTATGGCCTGACTACACATGCATATGAAAATATATTCGTACATGTCAAGCACTCCAGGTTAGAGTTTGTCCAATAAACAAATCTAAAAACTTCAGTCTTCCAATAATGAACAGCTTCCCTTTCAGACAGTAAGTTACCAGTAACTACAAACAGTAGCCATCAACTAAATGATCACTTTTTAGTGAGATTCTGAAAAGTATCCCTGTTGGAGTATAGCTCAGGGCACAAGTCTTCTTACTCTCCATCAGACCCTGGGTTCAATCCCTAGCCACGCACACCGCCCCCCACAGTATTTCTGTAGAACACTTAACTTTTTGTGTGTGTGGAATCAGGACCTTGCACTTGCCAGGCAGATGCTGTGCCATTGAGCTATCTCCCAGCACACATGAGCTGTTTCAAACATTGCCTTGAGCAATGGCAGAGAAATACACTGGACTCCACTGGAGTTCATGCTATGCCCAGAAACCTTAGCATTACAGACTGTGGGAATGTCGCTTTTCAGTCACACTCCCACCTCTAGGAACCTCCTTCCTCCATGGAGAAGCCTGTAGAGGCTGCACCAAGGGAGGAGGAGAGTGAAATTAGGACTCTTATTAGGAAGTAGAGGCTGCAAGAAGGACGAATTAAAACAAACTTAAAAAAAAAAAAAAAAGAGTTCAGCTCAGGCACTATGAAGAGGGTGGGAAGCCAAGGAGCTCAGGTCCCACTGGCACTGAAACAAGCTTGTTGCCTGATCTTAGGCCTTTGTTATGCCCTGTATCTCAGAGACTTAATTAATTAACTTATTCAACAGCAGTATTTACTAGCAGCATTTGTTAAATACTGCTATTTTGAATTTTCGAACTATTACCTTCATTAGCTTACTGAGCCCAAAGATCTTGAAGCTATCTACTGCAGGCTTTATCTGTCTTAGTAGTTCATCAGAGCCCAGGCTGCAGAGACTTTGAGGTCAAAAAACTGCAGATCATTTGAACATATACATGTTTAGTAAGCACTTTTCTTTTTCTGGGTAAGCACTTTTTTTTTGAAAAAAGGTCTTGCTGGCCTCAAACTTGCAGCAATCCTCCTGCCTCAGCCTCTGAAGGGCTGGGATGACAGAGGCATGAAACCATGCCCAGCACTGGTTTTTTTGTTTTAGAGACAGGCGACTAACTTTATCGCAAATTAAGCCATGTGAGTCTGTGTTCTCTTTGGCATAAGCAGATTTGTGGAATTCCAGCAGCCATTTTCCCTTCTCCTCTCCTCTGGCCTGTACCCCTAAGAATGAGTGCAGAGGTGAAATCAAGACGGACAGTAAGGAGCAAGATTAACTTCAGACAACATTTTGGCATGAGCTAAGCCTTTCTTTGATATTCGTCCCAAATCTCATGTCCTGGTGGTATTTATTACCCTCCTGTGCCCACCACACACACAAACACTCACACTCACACACATTTCATAAGACGCTTCTTCCGATTTTCTTATTTTCACACTGGGATGATTTTGACAAGGTGTGAGGTAGAAAACCCAGATAACACTAATCCATATTAAATGGTTTAGTGCTGGGGAGATAGCTCCATGGCACAAGTGCCTGCCTGGCAAGCGCAAGGTCTTGAGTTTGAACCGCAGTCCTGCCAAAAAAGTAAAAATAAAATAGTTTTAAAAAGAAGCTTGCCGCTGGGCGTAGTGGAGCATGCCTGTAATCCCAGCATTCAGGAGGCTGAGGCAGGAGGATCAGTGCAAGTTCGAGACCAGCCTGGGCTACAAAATTGAGCTCAAGGCTAGCCTGAACTGCACAGCAAGACCCTGTCTCAAAAAGACAAAAAAGGGCTGGGGAGATAGCTCAGGGGCATGACTGCCTGCCTGACAAGTGCAGGGTTCTGAGTTCAATCCCCGGTTCCGCAAAAAAAAAGAAGCTTGCCTATAACAGTGTGTTTTGTTTTATTTACATCAAGAGGAAATTTTTATTCATTCAAATTAACCAACAAGTGGTGAAAAGTAGGGACTTGTGTGTTTGGTAGTAGATATTAAACCCAGGGCCTTTGTACTGAGCTATACTTCCAGTCCTTTTTTACTTATTTTTAAAACTTTGAAACAGGGTTCAAGCTGAATTTCAGCCTCCGCTTCTCAGAGTGCTAGATTCACAGGTGTGTGCCTCCACATCCAGATAATCCAGATGAGAGTATAATTTTTTTTTAATTTTTATTTATTTATTTATTTATTTTTCTTGTTTCAGAACCTTTATTTGTTTATTCACTCATTTTTATGGCTGGCTCAGCCCGAGGGCAGGACTGGCGCAGCTTGTGGTGCCGGGGATTGAACCGCGGTCCCTGAAGCCGCCCAAGCTTTCCCAAGCAGGCGCTTTAGACTACTGAACCATCCCGCCAGGCCCCCGAGAGTATAATTTTGAGCAGTTCTCAGCTTATATCAAAGTGTGTATGTGTGTGTGTCTGTGTGTGTGTGTGTGTCTGTGTGTGTGTCCAGGAATAGAACTCAGGACCTTGGGCTTGCCAGGCAAGTGCTGCACCGCTGAGCTATTTCCCTGGCCCCAAACTCTATTCTATAAATAACATATTTTTCTCTGCCTAGACTGTCACTAGAAAGGGCTCAGAGGAAGAGAAGTCTTTTAATCAGAAATCCCCTTGGGAGTTGTGGCAGTGGTCACTTGGGGGCTTTCTGACCCATATTTAACCCCCACAGCTGTCTAGAGGGAGTCAGAGATCTGCTACTCAGATCTGAAACTTGACCTTCAAAGAGGAAGAATGCTACAGAGGGAGAGGGCTGCCCACAGTACCAAGAGGCCTCTTCTAAATCCCAGCAGCTAGAATTGGACGCTCTTCAGGCAAAGACACTTCACACCGCGTAGGATTTGGGCGCCCCCTGCTGGATAAGCATTGTTCTAGATTTTCTCTAAGGTGACACGGGAGGCTACATCATGACACAGCAAACCGAGAAACTGCCTTTTCTATGTGAGAGGGAGAAATTGAAAGGCTGCGGGGCTAAAGTAGCAAATCCTCCCTAGTTATATATGCTATTCCCACCTACTAATTCCTCGTCCCGTGACCGCCGAAAAGCCAGACCTGCAAACTGCTGCAACCCCTTCTACTTCTCTCAATTTATACTGTGGCTTTTCCAGCAACTCACAAAGACTGGATTTCTGGGCCAAACCATGACTGCATCTTGACCCATTTCCTTCAGCCCAAGTAGATTCTAGTGCCCTGTCGACTTATGTGTCTACATTTACAGAAGCTGGGAAAAAGCTGAGAGATCCTATGGCATCTGTAGAAAGGTGAAGGCAGAAGAGGAAATGTGGGAGTGACTGGAAAGGACATGTCACCCCCTAGAAGACTTTTCACGATAAAGAATAAGAGCCACAGCCATAATGATCCAAGAAGAAGCAGAAGTACAGGGAAATTTTACCTAGTTTTAAAATTATTATGGTGTTGGGAATTGAACCCAGGGCCTCACACGTTTTAGGCAATTGCTCTAGCACTGAACCATACTCCCAACCCACAGAAGGAAAAGAAGCACCAAGTAAATGCAGCCAGAAAATGGAACATAAAGAAAACTAGAGTGCAGATACAGTGGGAGAGCCGCTCTTAAAGATGGAGACTCTCAATAGGGTATGGTAACACAGCCTGTAATCCTACCACTTGGGAAGCTAAGGCAGGAGGATTGTTGTACGTACACAGGCAGGAAGGGTACATAGTGAATTCAAGGCCAGCCCAGAGTGTATAGCAAGACCCTGTGTTAAAAAAAAATGAGTGGGCTTCTCATAGGGTCTAAATTCAAGTGGAAGGAACCTACTACTCATGAATATGATTGGAATGTTTATTTTTGTTGTTGTTCTTGAGGTTTTTTTTAAGGTCTTTTATGAGGGGGACAGGGTTTTACTCTACAATTCAGGTTGGCCTTGAACTCATTTTGTAGCCCAGGCTGGCTCACAGCAATCCTCCTTCCTCAGCCTCCTGAGTGCTGGGATTACAGACAAGGATTGCCACACTTGGCAGAATGCCCCGATTTTGTTTTTTGTTTGTTTGTTTTTATTTTTTTGTTTGTTTGTTTGGTGGGACCAGGGTTCAAACTCACGACCTTGCACTTGCCAGACAGGCACTTGTGCCACGGAGCTATCTCCCCAGCCCCTACGCCTCGATTTTGAAGCGAAAGATGCAGAGGATTTCGTGCCCTCTGCTGGAGAAGCAGTGTTTCTAGGTTTTCTTTAAGGATGGTGACCTGTAAGCCTAGATCATGACATAGCAAACCAAGAAACCTCCTTTTAAGGCAGAAAGGAGTAAGGAGGAAAAGCGAAACTTTTTATAAAGGGCTCTTGTTTTAGAAGACACTGAGCAGCACTATGTCTAGACTCTTTTTCAGGAGCTTCTGCAAAGTTCAAAGATATCCATTTGGACTCGCTTCTGCAAATATGGAAGGAAGAACTTTATTTCAAACACCTTCACAGGAGCTGACTGGACACTCGTTATTCTTGTCCTGGCCCTAACCATCTCCTAAAGCTAGTATTTAAGGGTCTGAGGACCCAGTAAGTCCTAAACTCTAAGATTAAGCACTTCCAACCTCATCCCTTATGTCATTCTTATAGTCTTCCTTCCACATCCAATCCATCAAGAAACCCTGGCGTTTGTACCTTCAAAATACATCTTTTCAGCCTGGTGGGGTGGTACACGCCTGTAATCCCAGCACTTTGGGATCTGACAGGAGTGATGTAGGACAGAAGAAACAATGAAGTCGAGATTTTTAGTTTATTTTATTATTATTTCTTTAGTCTTTTTGAGACAAGGGTCTCACTATGCAGTTCAGGCTGGTCTTGAACTCACTTTTGTAGCCCAGGCTGGTCTTGAACTCACACTGATCCTCCTGCCTCTCAAGTGCTGAGATTACAGGCATTCACCACCATGCCTGGCCAAAAGAAAAAAAAAAATTTTTTTTTGCGGGACTGGGGTTCGAACTCATGACCTTGCACTTGCCCAGCAGGCACTTGTGCTGCAGATCTATCTCACCAGCCCCCAAAAGAAAATTTCTGAGTGTCTTTTTTTTACCTGGAAATCCTGCTTGCATCACCAGGAGCAGCAACACTGGTGGCAGCAGGTCTCAACTTCAGACACCTGTAGGTGGCTTGCATTATAACCTGACAGTCTAGATTACCATCTTAAAGACAACCTTGCTAAGAGTTGTGGTGCAACCCTGTAATCCCAGCACTCAGGAGGTTGAGGCAGGAGGCTCATTGCATGTTCAAGAACAGCCTGGGCTACACAGTGAGCTCAGGGCCAGCCTGAGCCGCATAGCAAGACCTTATCTCAAAAGGATAATAATAATAATAATAATAATAATAATAATAATAATAATAGACATTCCAGAGGTCTCCCGTGTCTCATTTCTCCAATCACCTGCTCTCCATTCTTCAATGTGTCCCACAATTTCTACCTAACAGATGCTATGCATGCCTTTTTTTAAAAAAATGTATTTGGTATGGGGTCTGCAGGGTCTCACTATGTAGATTGGACTCATAGTGATCCTCCTGTTTTCAGCCTCCCAAGCACTGGGATTACAGGGATGTGCCACCATGCCCATTCTCAATCTCCATCTCAGCGCACCCCCAGGTCAGGGTCACCTTGGCACATTGAGATTGAACCCTGGCCATTGAGCTCCGCCTAAGCTGGCACTTTAGTCTGCTGAGCTATCTGGCCAGGCCCTCATGCCTATTTGCTGGAAATTCTTTTTGTATGCTGTGAGTCAACAAACCTTCAAATTTATTTTAAAAGAATGGAATAAGGGTTGGTTATTACAGCTATGGGAACTGTAGGAATCTGTTAGACTCAGCTCTGGTGACAAGGAGGATCACTGTGAGTTCCAGGCCAACCTGGGCTACAAAATGAGACACTGGGGGTTAGGGAGATAGCTCAGTAGAATAAGCATTTGCTTGGTAAATGCAAGGACCTGAGTTCAATCCGTGGTCCCACCAAAAAAAAAAAAAAAAAAAAAAAAAAAAAAAAAAGA
>PVJA010051831.1:0-12650 GCA_004027025.1 Myocastor coypus
GCCCAGCTTCCATTACCAAATTAAAAAAAAAAAAAGTAATTGGCCCAGACTCAAGGACCAGAAGTTCCTCTGCTGTTCAATTCTAGAAGATGGGTGTACTGGGGTGGGGGGGGGGGTTACGTCCATCCTGAAGGAACACATGGTACCTGCTCTCCCTTTGTTCCTCTTTTCTTCCTTCTTACCCCGTTCTTTCCTCCTCTCATACCTGTCCTCACATTCCTGTTTCTTGCTAACCTTTACTGTCAGTCTGACAGACTGCCAGGAAACTGTGTGGCTTCAGGCAGGTGTCATCCTGGTGTCTCCTGGGAAGAGTCTGAAGGGGTACAGCCCAGGTTAGCAGGAAAGCCAAGACCCTGAGCAGTCCATATCATTGCCTAACCTTAAATGTTCCACTGTCCCAGCGCCCCAGGGCAGGTCCTATCAGGCCCACTGCTGGGCTGCAAGTAGCACGATGTCAAGTCTCGGGCCCAGCCGGGCTTGCCACTGAGTGACCGTTCCCTTGTGCACCGACAGAAATGGGCAGAACCTGGTGGACTTCAGCTTCGTGGAGAATGTGGTCCACGGACACATCCTGGCTGCAGAGCAACTCTCTCAACATGCGGCCCTGGGCGGGAAGGTGAGGTGCCCACTCGCGTGGCTCAGCCCTGTGCCCTCTGCCTTGCTTCACACTTATCCCTACCAGGCTGGGATGGCACACATTGGGCATAGTGCTGAATCCTCACCTTGTGTCCCCCTCACTTCCCCATGGCCCCCACTGGCCTCCTGCCCCTCTGATAGGATGACATCCCTGGATCTCCCAGCCCTTGGTCCCAGCGGGCAGGGCAAGCCTGGGATGGTGGCTGTCTGTACAGTGATACAGCCAACGTGGCTGCGAGCAGCAGAGCTCAGAGGGCTTGCTGAGCCCCATCGAACTTGCCTTCTGCTCTGGGGCCCCGCACTGCACAGTAGCTTGGGGATCCCTCTTGCTGCTCGAACGTCACCCTTTTCCTGAGCTTCTGCTATCTTCCCACTTATAACCTGGGTGGTGGTTGGGAGCAGGGTGCATATAGCTTTGGGAGTATAACAGGCCGAGCATATCCAAGGGATGTAATACGAGCCATTCTTGCATCCCAGGGAAAGGCGAATCTTACCGAGATTTGTAGTTACTAACTTAACAGGTGTGCCTTTCCAGGGCAGTTGGGGCATCACTGAAAGTCCTGCCCCATAGCTAAAGTGGGCATTGCCCTTCCCCTGCCGTGAATGCCACCTGTGGGCACACTTGCCACCAGATCACTGGAGGAGGCACAGCAGATGCCTGCCTGTCCAGCTGCCCTGCACAAGGGCCAGGCGGGCTATCAGACGACAGGGCAAATGCTGGCTTCCCACAGTAAAAGTCACAGGCAGCTAACTCGTAAACTCTTGTTCCCTCGCCAGGCATTTCACATCACCAATGACGAGCCCATTCCATTCTGGACTTTCCTGTCCCGCATCCTGAGAGGCCTGAACTATGAGCCCCCCAAGTACCACATCCCGTACTGGGTGGCCTACTACCTGGCCGTACTGCTGTCCCTGCTGGTGATGCTGGTCAGTCCCCTCCTCCAAATCCAGCCTACTTTCACGCCCATGCGTGTCGCGCTGGCAGGCACCTTCCACTACTACAGCTGTGAGAAAGCCAAGAAGCTGATGGGCTACCGACCTCTGGTCAGCATGGACGAGGCGGTAGAGAGAACCGTGCGTAGCTTCCACCACCTGCGAAAGGTCAAGTGAGACCCCGAGAGTAGCCAAGTGTACCTGCCCTGTCCCAGAACCCTCCCCTTGCACCGACCCCTTAATAGCTTTCAAATGGGTTGCTTCTGAGCCTGGACTCCTTACGAGTTCACTGAGAGCATGTCCTGCCCCCTGTGTGACCACAGGGTCATAGGACAGCAATAGGCATTGCTCCCTCTCCCCCTCTCCCCCTCTGCCCCTCACCCCCTCACACCTCTCCTCCTTCCCCCTCTCCCCTCTCCCCTTTCCCCTTTCCCTTCTCCCTCCTACCCTCTTACCCTCCTTTCTCTGGTTCCTTATCACAGTGATCCCTCACTCAAGACACCCATTTCCTTTCCATGGCCTTGTACGTAATCGAAGCTATAGGAAAGCAGCAGCCCATTTGCAGATGGAGAATAACCAAGCAGATTATTTCCATGCAGACCAATACTAGAGTGGAAGCCAGTAGACTACTCAAGGGATGGCATCTACACAGGATCCTAGAAGAAAAGCAGAAGTTGTAAACACTTGTAATACACATTTCATATCCACGTAGTTTAGAGAGATAAATGCAAATAGTATAAACAACTGTCATTTCCAGTCTGTGGGGGAAGAAAAGATAACCTCTGGTTGTTGACATTGCATGCTGCCGCCTCTTTCGAGGACTGTTGCGGTGCCTGCCTGTGTTGTTGTTTCCTAAATATTCCTCTTGATCGCCTGAGTCCCATTGTTCCTAGTGGTAAGCTGTTTAGTTGCTCTGCTCTTCCCTGACACAAGGTGTTGTTCAGTGCACAACTGGAAAGAAGAGTCGCTGAGCCAACGCAGCAGGGACTCTCACTGCCACTGGTGCTCATGGACTCCTTAGGACAGAGCACAAATAATCCTTTGGCCTTTTGTATTTCCTGGTGGTGATTGGCTTCCAGAAACTGGTTTCTTCTCAAACCAATTAAAATACAGTCTTAAAGATTTCTGTTGTCCTCATGCCTCCATCCAAGGTGAAGTGAGCGTGCTATGCTGTGTTGAGGTGCAAGCTGGGATGCTGGGCCAGCGGGACCTCCATCCAAGTGAAACAGTGACTCTACGTGTAAGGCTCTTGGAATAGTGGAGCTCTTGAGCCCCATCATGGGCGTGAAGGACGTGTACAGAGGCAAACTGGGGCAGGCTCAGCGTGCATGAGCCAGGTGATGTCATGAGCTGGGCCTGAAGGACAAGAAACCTGTGGCATGTCACACATCAGAGGGCAAGAATCAAGGAAATTGCCCCACCTCCCTGCAGGGTGCAAGACCAGAGAAGGCAGAGGCCCGGGGAGGGACATGGCAGCTGGCTGTGGGGACCAGACTAGCCTCACCGCTTCCTGAGGAAAATGCTAGCAGCCATCCAGGTAGGATGTCCCGGTTGCACTCTGGCCCATCCACCCCATCTCCACTTTGTTCTGTGTTAGCTTTCACTGCTGTGATGAGAGCCTGGTGCCCGCTGCATCACTTTTCCACTCAGATTTCCTGTGTACTCTGAATGAGACACAGCCCCTGGACCACACAAGCCAGCCCATACATGGCAGCTCTCCCAAGTTCTAGAAAGAAGTGCAGCCTTGGAGGCAGCAGGTGAGGCTGCGAGTGGTGCCCAGAGGACCAGGGAAGGCTTTGGCTCCTCCAGTTCTGTGTTCCTCACTCAGACCTGCTTACCTGGCCCCCAACACCTTTGGAGAGAGTACATCTGCCGCAGCCTGTGCGGCCCCCAAGAGTTCTCACTGAACAGACTGGTGCCACTGAGGGCTACAGGCCACTAGAGTTGATCCCCCAGCTCACTGGGCCCAGCTACAGCCTCCTCTTGGCCACAGGCCCAGGTTCTGCAGCAATCCCTACCTGATCCACTCCCGAAGGGCAAAGGCCTAAAAATGACTTCTTGCACCTCTCCTGTGTTGCCTTCCTGCCTAGAAAATCAGTGAAGGAAAGGTAGCTCTCCCACAGTGGGGACAGCTCCAAGCCCAGTGACAGCTCCTGCATGCCCATGGGGTGATCTCTGGTTTCACTCCTCTTCCCTACCCAGACATGTGATATGGTTCAGCACCTAGGCCTGGAGCCCTGTGACAGCCGCCTGATGTTCGTCCCCTGCCAGTCCCTCCCCTGACCCTACCTCTGCACATTCCATGTCCAACCCAAAACAACCAGGTCCTGCTTCATGTCCACAACTACAGAATCAGGCCCCTGTGTCCTCACCCACAATGTGTTCCCACCCTTGCTCAGACTGTCCTGGCTACCCCTTGGCCCCTTTTCCCAAAGCCAGTCTGATTCTGCCTTCTCTGGATTCCCAGCTGGGGGTAGACTCATAGGGCCCTTGCTGGCGTGTCTGGAGGATGATGTAGCCGCACAGGAACCAGGCAGTGGTGTTGGGGCTTGCAACCCTGGTGTAAATAGCCACCAGTGCAGAGGGAGACTGGAAGAGCCGGGAGGGAACAATCCCGCTGGACTGGCTTGGTGCAGGGGACCAGGCCTGGGGCTTTTCTCTGGGGCCTCTGAGGTAGAGGAAGAGGGCCCACAGCTTTTACCAGCTTTTTCACCTCAGAGAGGGCTGTATCCAGCTTTAGGAGATTCCGAGACAGAAACTGGGGCACAGTAGTGTCCCTGTCTGCGGTGCCAGCTCCTTCACAGTGGAGATGATGACTCTTAATAGGAAAGGACTGGAACCCACTCAGAGACATTACCTGCCCTTAGGTTGCTGGGGCTGAGAGGAATGAGAAACCCAGCAACTCCCGTATTGGCCAGCTGGGGGAGCCCTAGACAAAAGAAACTAAGGCTGAGGATCATTCAGGGTTGTTAGCAGCACAGGTTCCTTAGTCTCTGGTGATTTTCCAAAGAACTGTGTAGAATGGCTTATGTACCAGGAGAGAGCCAAAGTACGTTTCTCCCAGCAACTATTTTCTCTCATTTGTTTTGAGATGGCAGTCTCAATAAGTTTCCCTAGGGCAAGCCTGATAGCTCAGTGAACCAAAAGGCTTGCTTAGGCAGAGCACAGCCTTCAGGGTTCGATCCCCTCCATGCCATGCTGGCCCAGCCCCCAGGGTGTGCTGAGGTGGTGATTGAGATTGGGCATCATGGTGCATGCTTATAATTCCAGCACTTGGGAGGCTGAGAACAGGAGAATCACAAGTACGATCTATGTAGTGAGACCCTGTAGACCGTTGTAAATGCAGAAAAATAAATTTTCTCCTAACTAGCCTTGAATTTAAGATCTTCCTGCTTCAGCCTCCCAGGTAAATGGTATTACAGCATGGGTAACATGCCTAGGCCAACACTTGAGATTTTAAAAGAATGTTTTAAAATTCTGTTCATGTATTTGGTACAGGGTCTCACTACATAGCTTGCACTTGCAATGTTCCTCCTGTTTCAGCCTACCTAGAGCTGGGATTATGGCTGGCTGGGCACCTGGGCCAACATGGCCTGTGGTACACGGTCTCAAACTCAGGTTTTTGTGTTTGCCAGGCAGGCACTTAGATTACTGAGCTATCTGCTCGGTCCTTTTATTTTTTTTAATTGTAAAGAGGGAAAAAAAAGCCGGGCGTGGTGGCGCACACCTGTAATCCCAGCACTTGGGAGGCTGAGGCAGGAGGATCGGTGCAAGTTCGAGACCAGCCTGGGCTACCAAGATGAGCTGAAGGCCAGTCTGAACTGCATAGTGAGACACTGTCTCAAAAAAAAAGAAAAAAGAAAAAAAACCATAACAAAGCAACATTAAACAATAAAAAAGGCACAGAATTTTAAAACAATAGAAAATCAACAGTGGTTGTTATATTCCATATTGTTGTAATCAGATTTGTTGCTCAGATTACCAGATATAGGTGTGCAAGACTTATCAAATGTCTTGAGATTTTTTTTTTAATTTTTTTAAATCTCTTTTTTAATTTTTAATTTTATTTATTTTTTTCTTGTTTCAGAACATTTGCCTGTTTATTCACGCATTTCCATGACCGGCTCAGCCCACCCCGAGGGCAGGGCTGGCGCAACATGTGGTGCCGGGGATCGAACCGCGGTCCCTGAAGCCACCCAAGCTTTCCTAAGCAGGTGCTCTAGACCACTGAGCCATCCCGCCGGGCCCCTGTCTTGAGATTTTTGAGATGGCTTCTATAGGAGATGAGCCCACGTGTGTGCACACATGCACACACACATGCACATTATGAGCTTTGTCTTCCATGGCATGGAGGGGGGAACCTCAATTCCAAAATGCTTGTTGGTTCCCCTTCTAATGCAAAGGGCGCAGAAGTGAGCAAGGGCGGGCTCTTGCCCTCAGCGCATTCACCGTACTGGTAAGGAAGCAGAATGCCAGCGTTAGCAACCCAAGAGCTCTGCTTAAGAGCAGGGGTGGTGAGCTGTGAACCTCGGCTCAAACGTGGCTTGCCATCTGCTTTTTGTTAAATGTCTTGGTACCAGCCACAGCTTCTTGTACACATAATATCTGTGACTACTTGTTTGCAGCAGTGACAAAGCTTAGTGTATCCTGCAGAGGTGGAGATGCTTACTGTTTCACCCTTCACAGTAACAGTCTGCCAACCTCATCGATATTCCCCTGTCCCGGTGCACACCTGTAATCCAGCTATGCAGGAGGCCGAGGCAGGAAGAGTAAAAGGAGAGGCTCGCCTGACCAACTTAGCAAGACTCTGTCTCAAAATAAAAAATAAAAATGGGCTGTGGATGGAGCCCAGTGTGAAACTGTGGGTTCAGTCCCCAGCCAAGGAAACAGAAGTGCCTAAGAGGCTGGGAAGAGCTTGAGAAGATGCTCAGCATGAGAAACCACTGAGCAAGGGCGAATCAACACCTGCTTACACATCAGAAGAGCTACTATTTTTAAACACAGTATTGGTGAGGCAAGGACTCCTTGTACAATGCTAACAGCAATGTAAAACAGAGCAACTGCTAAGAAAACAATGTGGCTTTGGCCCCAGAGTTAAACATGCAATTATGACGAGACCCAGCAACCGCACTTGCGTGTTTACCTCCAGAAAGATCACAAGTGAGGCCTCAAGATAGGTGTGCATCCTCACACACAGTGGTATTAGTCCAGGTTGCTCAAAGGCAGAAGCAAGCGAGGTGCCCACCAGGGGAGGGGTGGCCAGGCAGAATGTGGTGTAGTCCTAGTACGGGGTATTATCAAGCTCAGAAGGGCAGAGAATGCTGGGACTCTGAGGACATTGTTGAGCCAAATAAACTGGTTGTATAAGGCCGAATCCTGTGTAATTCCATTTAATCCACAGAGACAATAAGTACCGTGGTGGTTGCAAGGGTCAGAAGCTTGTTTTTAATGGGTGCAGGGCTATAGTTGAGATGCAAAATGTTTAGTGAGTACAGCATGGGTGATGATTGTGCAGCAATGTGCGTGTGCAGAGTGCCATGAGCTACACATTTGAAAAGTACTCGAGATGGGAACCGTTAGGGCATGTGTATTTTATTATAATGCTTAAAAGTTTTTTTTTAAGGTCTGCAGACATAGCTTGGCCATCTAACTGCCTGCCTGGCAAGTACAAGGACCTGAGTTTCAACTCCAGTACCACGTCTTGTGCCAGTCCCATGCTGTAATGGCTACCAAAACCAGGCATGTTGGCACACACATGTAATCCCAGAGCAAGGGAGGCCAAGACAGGAGGATCACTATGACTCTGAGCTGCATAGTGAGACTGTGCTGAATACATACAAACATGAATAGATAGATAGATAGATGATTTTTTGTAAAGTTTGTCTTTTTTGTATTTTTTTAGGGAAAGGTCTACAGTGTGTTCAGGGTCTCACTGCAAGATTGGACTCAGTGATTGGCCTGTTTACAGAATCCTGAGAGCTGGGATTACAGGCGCACACCGCCACACCCAGTGCCGATTGCTGTCTCTGTATGCCTCAGGGGTGTGGGACTGACACTACAGGCCTGGGGATTGAACCCCAGGCCCCTGTGCCTGCTTGCAGGAGTTTTAATCTGCTGAGCTATCTGGCCGGCCCTAAGGAAGTTTGTCTTTAGGAAGAATGGCTGACAGTGTGTGCAAGGAGCAAAGTGGGGTCATCAAAGGGAGGGAGTCAAGGTGAAGGCGTCCTCTGAGCCAGCTCTGAAATGATGAGGTCAGTTTGGCTGGCTTGAGAACAAGAATGCAACTGGGCTGTGTCCTGTGTGAGGACCGACGCCATACTAGCATGTGGGCGTTCCATGCTGCAAGCATGACATACAAAAGCAGCACCTAAAGAGAGGACGTGGAGCCTCCTTGACCCATACAATGAAAATTTAAGTTTTCCAAGAAATACCAAAAGAAGAGGAGGAATGACATGCCAGCCTCCAGAATAAGGGGATCACCGCAGGGCTGGGACGAGATAGTGGGGGTCAGGTGCTGGGCTTTCTTCACGCCCTGAAGAGTGGCATGGTGACTACATGTTTAGATGACAGGTAAAGTATAAGGAGAGGAGACAGCAGGGGAACGGCATGACAAAAAATGTAGCGAGTGCAGCTCATAAGACGTGGTGTGACCTTACCCACTGTAGTCACTGGATGTGGTACCTAGGGACTTTGGGCTCTATCCCAAGGTCAAAATGACCAGAAAGAAAAACACTGAATTGATTCAGGACACGGAGGCAGCCAGAAAAGTAAAAACCTTAACTGTAATTTTCTTTTTTTTTCTATGTATTTAATAGACGGTCTACAGGGTCTCAGTACACAGATCACACTCATAGTAATCCATCTATTTTCAGTCTCCCAAGCACTAGGATTATAGGCATTGGCCAGCCCTGGCCCCTGCGTCTGCCTATGTGCTTTAATCTTCATTAACTGTCTTTTTCTATTGTACCTCATTGACATGAGATTTCATGGAGTTCCTGACGTAGGAAAGTTACCTTCATTTCCTTCCTTCCTTCCTTCCTTCCTTCCTTCCTTCCTTCCTTCTACTTTCTTGAGGGTGGTCTTCTTTTTAAATATTTATTTGGTACAATGTCTCACCATGTACCTCGGACTCATAGTGATCCTCCTGTCTCAGCCTCAGTACTGGAGTGACAGGTGTGCTCCATCATGCCCAGTTTTTCGGTGGCCAGCGTGTCCCTGGGGTTTCTAGGGCAACATGGTATGCAGTAGTGGGATTAGACTTGGGCCCTTGAGCTTTCCTAGGCAGGTGCTTAGACTACCAAGTTATCTCCCCAGCAGATGGTGGTCTGAAGGGTACATTCCCTAAGACCTTTTGGGGGTCCTTCCAACTCCTAACCAGCATGCAAAGGAGACCCCAGATCTGTTTGAGTACTTTTGTTAGGAAGGGGTTGGAAGAAAGGCTGAGGATGAATGCTGAGCCAGATGACAGGAGCAGTCTGGGTGGGGAGGCTCCCCTGGGCCAGCTAATGATACAGCGATGGACACGTGGCACTGGGCTATCCCCTCTGGCCCTGGCAACCAGTCTGTTGAGGTCTATTATTCGCTCCACTTTTTATGGGGAAACCCCAAGCCTCAGAGAGGGAAAGGAACTGCCCCATACCACACAGTAAGTTAGGGGCAGAGCTGGGCTCAGACCCCAGCTGGCAGCCCCTCAGCCTGGCATTGTTTTGCTCTCAGGTTAGTTCTGAACCCCTACCTCAGCACTGCACGGGAGCACTGCAGATTTGCTCTTATGTTTTGGGGGTCCCAAGCTCATTGGTTTCACTGTGCTAAAGTCAAGGGGTGCCATCAGGGCTGGGTGCCTTTGGAGGCTCTGAGTGGGCAATCTGTTTTTCAGCATTGCTTTAGCTTTAGTGGCAATCTGCTTTCCTTGAGTTGTACCCTCTTGACTTTAAGGCCCAGTACTCTGACCTGCACACCCCAGAACTCATTACTGTTGTATGGCAAAAAGGATTCTGTGAGGAGGTTAGGGTATGGACATTTGGGGGGGGCACTTTTCAGCCTAGTGCAATGGTTAGTGACGTACCTGAAGCCTAGGAAGGGCTCCTCTGGCTAGTGGCACAGGAGTACCCTACTCTGCTAGGGTCTCTCAGCAGAGATTGTCAAGCATGAGGTTCTGTCTGAAGCCCAGCATGAGGGGCTGAATGAGGAGAATGAGCTGAGAGCAGAGCTGGAGCGAACGGAGTCTGTTTTATCCACAGAGGAGGCTGCCAGCAGGCTGCTGAGGTATGAAGGATCTGGGGCCCCAGTGGAAGATGGCTTAAAAGGCGAGCAGGTCTTAACAGGTTGCACTGCCACAAACCCAGGGTGCGGTAGCCTGTTAAGCTGGCTAGGAAGGACGAGCCCTTTGGTAAAGTGCCTGAGGGCTGCCAGCCCGATGCTCCGACCTACCTCACAACGGCCCCTGCTTGACTTTCAAGAGGCCAAGGACCTTGGGAAAACTGTGTTGGACTGCTTGCACCCTGTCAGCCAAAATTACTAGGTAGGCACCAAGTAACTGCAAAATCCATACACAGGTCACGGATAGGATGGTGCTGAGATGGGTGGGCAGATCAGCCTAAGAATCCAGGGCCCAGGTAAGCAAGTGCTTCTTGCAGAGCTGCCCCAGGCTCAGGACCTCATACAAGGTCTGCACCTCAGGGTGGACCAAACACAGCAGCTGGATGTGGATGCAGCACTTGATACTGTATTTGCGCCCAGGATTAAAAGTAGGGGAGTCACACTCAAAGGCCCATTTGAGGCCTCCCAGCTAGAGGACATCTAGCCATAGCCCAACAGAAGGAGCTTCCAATAAGCGCTTTGGTGGTGCTGATGCCAACTCTGCCAAGAGAAGGGCCTGTAAGGAAGACGGGCAAGACCCAAGGCCCCTAGGTACTTAGGCTGTTCAGGTGGGGAAAGGGAACTGAGGCAGGGCAACTCAGGGGGCTGGCACACTCACTGGCCACTGGGAGAGCAGGTGGGAACTGTCATGCATACACTATGCCCCGCAAAGGCAATTGATGTCCTAACTGTGGCACCTGTGAGTGGGTTCTTATTGCAAAACAGGCTCTTTGGAGACATGATCAAGTTATGATCAGGCTGGGTCCTATTCAGTAGGATAGAAATCTCATTAGAGGGGATGGAGACCTAGACATGAGGGAAGACAGACATTTGGAGATGAGGCACAGGTCGGAGCTGTGTGACCAGAAGCCAAGGGACACCTAGGGCTTTGGAAGCTCAAACAGCCAGGAAGCCTTGTTCTGAAGGACTATGGCTCTGCCAACACGTTGATTTCAGACTTCTGCTCAGAGACGGTCATTTTCTGATGCTTCAGCCACCCAACTGTATGGACTTTGTTCCTGAAGCCCTAGAAAACCATCTCAGGAGCCCGGCGAGATGGCTCAGTGGTCTAAAGTGCCTGCTTAGGAAAGCTTAGGTGGCTGCAGGGACCGCAGTTCGATCTCCGGCAGCACATGCTGCGCCAGCCCTGCCCTCAGGGCAGGCTGAGCCAGCCATAAAAATACATAAATACACAAACAAAAGTTCTGAAACAAGCAAAAAAGAAAAAAGAAAAAAAAAAAAGAAAACTATCCCAGAGCCTTCCATGCATGCCTGTAACAGCCCCATGAGTCAGGGGTCTTCTTAACTAGGGCTGGGATTCCTGGCACTGCCTCGCCCCACGCCACCACCCCAGTGTGCATAAACAGGGCTCCTTGTCTTCAAAGCACTTTGGAAATACTAATTAACTCTGTTAATTGGATGAAATAACGTGAAGCTCTACTGACATCATCTCAGTTCTGTGCCCAGATCTAGCCACAAGCAAAGTCTGGTGACTGCTGGGCTGCAAGCCCTATCTTGTGGTAACACATTGTGCCTTTCCCAGCCACCCCCGCGACACGACTGGGGAAGGCCCTGTGCTCACCTCGGCGCCACTGGCCTCCACGAGTAGCTGACTATGTGCATGCTTGCATGAGTGTGTGTGTGTCTGCATGGGGTGTGTGTGTGTGTGTGTGTGTGTGTGTGTGTATGTGTTAACCACAGACCTTACACTGTCCACACATCACCAAAATGGTCTTCCTGGTAGTTCTAATAAATGCCCACAAAAGCTCACATATTCTTAATCAGTCTGAGAAGAAGCTCCAGCCCTGTAGAAGCAAAGAACAGGTCACTGTGTGGTTTATATTGAGGACCTCAGCAGACAAGCATTGCTCAAACTGGTCAAACAGCTGCTGGCAAGGCCTGAGGGCAGAGCCTACTGGAAACCCGAAGCAGTCTGAGCCAGAGACCAGAGAGTCAGACCAAGGCCCACTAGAGTATAGCTGGGGCTGTCCCCCTTGTCTCAAGGTCTTGAGTGGGCACATTGTGTTCCAGGCTAGAACACCAGGGCCAGAGGGAGAGCTCTAACTCTGCTGCTAGTTACACTGATGCTGTAACAGTCCTACCCTAGGTCTCCACTCATGTTCCCCCCTTCCTCTTCCATGCAGCAATCTAGGCCTATGGCACACCAAGCATATCTGTTCCTGGCTCTCCCTACCTCGAACCTCACCTGTGTGTCCCTGATGATAAACACTGACAGAGGGAGGAGACAGCCTGGCGTGGTGGAGCATGCCTGGAATACTGCTATGGTAGGAGGCTTCAAGCCCAGCCTGAGCAACCTAGCAAGACTGTCCCAAAATTAAAGAAATACATGAATGAAAGACTGACTGACTGACTGACTCACTGACTTACTGACTGACTGACTGAATGAATGAATAAATGGCTGGGATGTAGATCAGTCCTGAGAACCTTCACTTCAAGCCCTAGTACCTCAGGGTGGGAGTGGCCGTCCCTGATAGATTTTCTTCCAATCTTTTAGTTCTTCAGATTTTTTTTCAATTCTTTTATTGTTTAAATTTAACAATGGTTATATTACATATTTTCATCATCGGATCAGTTTAGATTAATACATATAGGTATATAAGATTGATCAAGCAACTAAACATTAACCTTTCTAAATCCACATTACTTTTTTTTTTTCTTTTCCCCCTTTTTTTCTTTGAAAGTTGACATATTGCATATTGTCC
>PVJA010051832.1:0-12661 GCA_004027025.1 Myocastor coypus
TCCCCCCCCCCTTTTTCTTTTGGTTTCTTTGAGACAGGGTCTCGCTGTACAGTTCAGGCTGGCCTTGAGCTCAGTTTTGTAGCCCAGGCTGGTCTCGAACTCTTACCAATCCTCCTGCCTCAGCCTCCCAAGTGCTGGGATTATAGGCGTGTGCCACCACACCCGGCTTCCCATCCCTTTTAAGTAATTCTGTTTTTGACAGGTTTTTGCTAAGTTGTCTTGGCAGGACCTAAACTTGTGAGCCTCCTGCCCGAATCTCCTAGTCTGCTAGGACTGTAGATGTGCATCACCATGCCCACTTGTTCAAAGTCTAAAAGCTGGTGATAACCTTCAGGTGTCACACTGGGCTCTGGATGGAGAAGCATAGGGCCAAGGACTAACCAGGTCCCTTGGTTGCACACACCCTGGTCTGCACCAAGCTCTGGAATAGCACCTCAGGAGGGAGCTGGGCAGGGCGCACATCCCATGATGCCTGGGCCTGCCACAAAGCCCAGCAGCCTGACCTGTCCAGCAAGTAGTGAGGTTCACCTCAGCTGAGGCATCAGACTTACGTTTGGGGTCAGGTGTGATGACAGCAGGCTGAGCAAGGAGAAGAAAAAGAAGGGACGCAGGAGCTGTGGAGGCAAGAGTGATGTGTGAAGCCTGGCTCCCAACTGAGGAAGCCCAACCCATTCTTGGGAGCCCCCACCCCAGGCTGCATGGTACAAGTATCTTCCTGAAGGAGAGGACAAGCTTGCTGCTTGTGAGGAGAGCACAAGGACATGACCGTTGCCGAGGGCAATTACTGGGGCCCCTGAGCCCAGATGCCTCACACCACGGCCTGGCTACAGCTGCAGCAGCTGCTGACACACACATGCATCAACCTGATAGTGGGCAATGACAGCCCTTTGACAGGATGTATCCTAATCACTGTCCCTGTGAGTTGGCGTGCTAGCTGGGTGGGCACTGGCCCTGTGTTGAGCAGGGTCCCCCTCCCCTGTTTGCACTGCCTTGGTTCCATCCCTTCTGCATGTGTTGCCCTGGGTGCTTTATGGAGGACTGGGGTGCTGTGTAGTGGTGCTCCTAGGGCCCAGAGTGCAGGCTGGGATCCCTTCCTCAAGCCCACCCAAGTAGAGGACAAATCTCCACACATGCAGCCGCAGAGCTTCAGCTCCGGTGCCAAGTGGCCTCAGCGCGTGGGTCAGGGCCCTGTCCCTGCACCAACAGCTGGTGGCTCACCACTGGGTTCTGTTGGAGAGCTCAGCAGGCCACAGAAACAGAGCAGGACACCTGAGCCCCACTCCCAACTCAGATAAAGTGATGAGAACAGTAAACTGCATGCCTGCTGTTAATAAAGCAGAGCCCATTGAGAAGACCCGGAGAAATGCACTGACTGAGAACTGGCTTGCTAGGGAGGAGAGCACATGCGCAGCACCCTTGCCTCCTCTCTCTCGTAGTCCAGCTTCTTCAGCACCCTCCTCACATCATCCTTCCGGAGTCGCTGGACTGCAAAGTGCAGTGCGGCAGCAGACATCCAGGCCGGGGTGGGCGCAGGGGAAGTTGAGTCTGGGGAGAGGAAGCTGGGACATGGAGAACATGTCTTTGAGGATCTTAAAGTCACATCAGAGCACCCGACTCATGTTCCCTGCCTGCCACTGCACCCACACTGCTGTGCTGCTAGTAGGAGGCCCTCCAGCAGAGGGGCCTCAATATCCCTGGCTCTGCAGGGGATTGCCACCACAGGGAAGGCAGAGGGCTAGCACCCCAACACTGACGGGCCCTTCTGGGCCCTTGGGTCAGACAGGAGTCCAGGATCCGTGGTGTTCCAGTAAGCGCTGCTTAAGTTGGTCTGCATCGGCATTCCTGGGCTGCCACTCAGCCTGTCAGCCTGTGCCTCCCCTTTCACACACCTGGGGCTGGATCCCTGAACATCCATGCAAATAGCCCAGCCCCTGGAGCAGCCTGAGCTCCTGAGTGTCCTACTCCCTGCACCTACCTGTGAGCAAACTGCTGAGCCTCCTGCAGCCTCTGCAGTTCATGAGGCAGCCCAACTTGGCTGAACTTGTGCCAGTGACCACACAGCACTGACTCCAGGCTTGACCACCATGACTTGTAAAAGAGAAAAGTCACTGGAAAATGAGTCAGGGCAGCTCTACCTGGGCCCAGCTCCTGTTCCCGAGACCAGGAAGGCCTAAGTGAGAGTCCATGTGCTGCCAACACACCAGAGCCCACTGTCAGCAGGCCAGGGATCTTCCCAGGGGTCTGCACAGCTTATGTTCCATCACTTTATAGCACTGGTGTCTTGTTAGCCTCATTTGTTCCCCAAGATGATTCCACTGGGTATTCTATTCTCCAGGACAGGAGACCTGCCTGGTCACCACACACATCCCATACCCTAAGGTGAGCTCACCCAGGCCCCATGCATATACTGTGGAGAGTAGGTGTCTTAAACACAGCCTTGGCTCCACCAAGGAACCACCCAGGAGATGAACCTGTCACCCACTTCCTGCCCAGGGAAGGAGGCCCCTGGATGCAATGTAGTGGGGAGGAAAGGGGACTAGGACATGGCGTAACTAAAGCACAAATCACTGCTGCCTCATTTCTCCTACACATGCTGGTTTTTTTTTTTTTTTTTTTTTTCTTTTTGTACAGGGTCTCACTACTGACTCATAGTGATCCTCCTGCTTGTACCTCCCAAGTGCTGAGATTACAGGTGCGCCACCACACTGAGACTCCATTGCCGGCTCAGTGCGCTTGAGAGCGGGATCAGCACAGTAGGCGGGGCAAGGAAGTGAACCCTGGTCCCTGCGCTTCCCTAAGCAAGGGCTTAATCCGCTGAGCTATAGTGCCCGCCCTGTCCCCTACACATGCTGTTGAATGACGGACAAGGAAACAAAATGGCCACCAGTGTGGCACAGCCAGGCCTACCAGTGCTGAGGTCACCAGTAGAGGGCATCTGGTCTGGCATTGGGCCAGGGTGAGGTTGGCAGTCAGTGAGGGGTCCAAGCTGTGCGAGCAGATGTTCAGAAGCCCCTGTGGTGGAAAACATGCAGGTGTTCAGTGGTTTCTGTGCCAGGCACCTAACCAGCTGGGTGCTACCCCACAGGGCTCTGGGGATGCCCACAGGATGCCAGGAAGACAGTTACCCTAAAGAAGTGGACAGTAATGTCGTGGGTCAGGCTCATGGCGCCACTGTGGTTGCAGAAGTTTCTCTGTAAAACAGATGAGCAAGGCTCTGAAGGAGGGCCTGGCAGGGCAAGGGCAAGGCCAGCAATGACCTGCCTCAGGGCTCCCAAAGCTCTTGGCCTCTACCCCCTGGCAGTGCTGCTAGCCCATGGCCTCCCCATCCACCTCTCTGGCCCCTGGCCTCTAGACGGCCAAAATCAGCCAGGGAGGACAGCTTTGTCATCTTGTTGGCCTCTGCCCACGAAGCACTGTGCTTCTCACCTGAGCACATAGACTACCCATTCTGTGTGCTACAAGAGCCTTCACTGAGAATGTGAAGGACTTGGGTAAATTTTCTAGGCTTTTTTTTTTTGGCCAAGAGAGCAAGGCTGGTGGTGCATGTGGTGCTGGGGATCGAACCTCAGTCCCTTGCTCTTGCCTAAGGTTGCCTAAGCAGGCATTTTAGGCTGCTGAGCTATCTTGCCAGCCCTTTTTTGGGGGGGAGGGCGTTAATTCTACCTATCCAAATTTTAATTATTTGTCTGTGTACTTGTTACAGGGTCTAACTGTGCAGCTCAGACTATAATCCTGTTTTCAGCCTCCCCAGTGCTGGGATTACAGGTGTGCACCACCACACGTGGACTCAGTGGTGGGCTCAGCACACCCCAGAGAGGCAGCTGCCGCTGCATGAGGAAACCAGGGATCAAACCCTGGTCCCTATGCTTGCCAAAGCAGGTGCTTATCTAGGCTTTATCTAATCTCTTCCTCTGCTTTTCTGCCAACTTCTCAAGTGCTGCTTTTGGGTTGTGGAGATAGCGGCACAAGCACCTGCTTGGCAAACACCAGGTCCTGAGTTTGATTGCTTGTACAAAAAAAAAAAAGTCAGCCGGGCGTGGTGGCACACGCCTGTAATCCCAGCACTTGGGAGGCTGAGGCAGGAGGATCGGTGAGAGTTCGAGACCAGCCTGGGCTACAAAACTGAGCTCAAGGCCAGCCTGAACTGTACAGCGAGACCCTGTCTCAAAAAGACAAAAAAAAAAAAAAAAAGTCCTCTTCTCAAAAATAGGCACAGAAAAATAAGTCAGCTATTTTAGCCAGGTGTGGTAGTAAGAGCCTGCAATCCCAGCACTGGGGGGGCTAAGGCAGGAGGATCATTGTGAGTTTGAGAGCCATCAGGGCTACAATGTGAGCTCAAGGCCAGCTGGAATTACGTAGTGGGACCCTGTGCAGAAAAAAGGAAAACTGAAATCAAGTGCTGCTTACATAGCTGGAGCGCAGCCTAAGCTCTAGCTCTCGCCATACTTGTGTTGTGGGTTTCTTTTGGTGGTGGTAGTGGTACTGAAAATGGAACACAGGACCTTAATTCTGAGCTACATCTTCAGCTCCTTTTTATATTTTGAGTCTTGCTAAGTCGCTCAACTGGGCTGAAACCTGAGATTCTCTTGCATTAGCCTTCCCGAGTGCTGGGATGACAGGTATACTCCCACCAGGCCCTGCTACCCTTGTAGTCTTTAGAACAGGAAAGAGTTCTCTATAGAAACTGCTTCCCTTGACAGTGCAGGGAGCTGTGCCACACAGCATCCCTGACAGCGGAGAGGGGGGCAGGGCCACGTTTTGCTTTATTACTTGCCGGTTAAGGTTATGGTGAAGGTTACACTGGCAGTGGCCACAGTGACATGAAGCAGGGCTGCCAGGTGGGTGGCAAGGGAAGCACATCAGACCTGGACAGAGGGCAGTGGGTCGTGAGCCAGGTGCCCCAAGCGCAAAGCATGAAAACCTGAGGGCAGTTCTGTAGAGTGCAGACACAGACAAAGCCACTTGAGCCCAGTGCTATGGCTTGCTACCATCCTCGCAGAGCATGTATCCCTGAGCAGAGGACTCTAGGCACACGCTCTTGGTCCTCAACTCTCTGGGCATCACCCCCCAGGAGCCCACACTCAGACTTGGGGGTCCTCTCCCCACCCTGGGGTTACCCACACAGCACCCACCAGCTCCAAGTTGACCAGGTGGAAGAATTCCTCACATCTGGGTGCCACAGGCTTCTCAGCCTGCACCTTCCGGAGGAGAACAGTGGGCGGCAGGCGGAGCAGCAGCCTAGGAAGGGCCACAGCAGCAGCGATGGCGAGGTGCCCCACGCCCCTCACTCGGCAAAACCACAATCGCGTCTGCAGGGCCTAGCCCCCACCCAGGCCTTTTTTTAGTCACCTGAGGGCCGCCACAGGGACTCAAAAGTGAGCTCCCCTAAATGCCTGGTTATAAGTCACAGGGCAGGCGCAGGCCCCACAGCCCACCTGGACCTGCAGACCCATTCATCTCATGCTCTAAAAAACCTGGCAGTGGTGCACACCTCTGAGCAGCTTTCTGGATTTTGACTTAAGTTCCTTACAATACATCCTTCCACAGAGGGACTGTTGAGGACAAGTCAAGAGTGTGTACTCGGAACACTTCGTGGCTTCAGGCCTGCTCCCATGGGGACTTCAAGGAGACAGCACCCAGGGTTGGGGAGAAATCAAGCAGTGAACTCTGGGGCGAGTCCCCAGGTGCTGGCTCACCAGGCCTATGAGTCACCGTGGCATAGTATGTGTCATGAGTCACCCCAAAAGCCTAATGCACGTTAGTGGGAATTTTCTGGAAGTGACTAAAGTTTGTGACCATGTTTTGATGCTGGGATTATGGGTGCATGATTGCTGGGCGAGTCCACTGCTTGGATTGGCCCTGCCCTAATCCTGGTAGAATGGATATAAGGGACAGAAGGGACAGAAGGAGGCTCGTTCCCTCCCTTGTCACTGCTGCCTTCTGCCTGCCATGGGCTATTTCTCTGCTGCGATGTCCCTCTGCCAAGCCACGCTGCCTCAGAGCCCCCCAGTTATATACTGAAACCTCTACAAACTGTAAACTGAACACCTCTTCCCTCCTTAAGTCTGGGCATTAGGCATTTTGTCTCAGCTGCAAGAAAAGTAACTGGGACGTACCGTTTGCACATGAGGACCTCCTGCTGTCTCCTGAGGCTGGTGGCCACTGCTCTCCCACCTTCCAGGGCCTTGAGCCGCCTGTGGAACACCCCGAAGACAAAGTGCCCCTGAGAGATGGGACAGCCAAGTTCAAGGTCAGCAGCCATCTCCTAGAAGAGAGCAAGGCCAGACAGTCACAAGCCCAGCCATATCTTTTCCCCTAAGAATGAAGATAGTCCTTGTGGCCTAACACTGGCCACAGCCAGAGCCCCAAAGAGACAGGCTGGGGAACTGCGAATGACACTATTCTGCTTGGAAATCTTTAGCCTGTAAAGGTGACACAACTGCACGGAACGCTGTTGGCCAGATTCCTAGCCTTCACACCATCTGTCTCTTGGCTCCCCTGGGGGTGTGTGTGTGCGCATGCGCACAGGCGCCCGTGCACATGTGCAGGGACATCAGAGATGAGCCATGAATATGCTTTGGATCCCACCACCCCAGGCCTGGGCATGGCATAGCCACCTGTGTGGCCAGAGCTGGGTGGGTGCTGAGCAGCAAGCTTGTGTGTTCTTATTATCCTGGAACAATTCCACAAACTGCTTTTCATGATACCAACATTCTTCAAGAAAATGGGACTTTTCAGTGCTAAAGCCAGGGACATCCAGGAAAATGGCAGAGTGCAAGCAGCAGAGAAAGAGCCTCTCAGAAATTTGCTGTGCACATACTGCACTACAGCACAGTGAGGAAGAGTTGAAGTGGGTCCCAGGAGGGATCTGCAGCTACAACGGAACCCCATGATGGGAGTGAAGAAGGAAATTCCAACGCAGAAGCAGGTGGCGGGCAGCACCTTCTCTCTGAATTTGGGACTCACTGTATGGGAGGAAGTCTGAATCTGTGGACACACCACAGCTGCTGGCACCCTAGAGGCGTCCTCAGAGAAACACAGCGGTGGAGGGAAGCGGTGAGTGCTGTAGGCCTGTGTCCCTCGGCAGAGCGACTGGCCAGGAACCATCATGGAGTGCAGCCAACTAAGCTTCAAACTCAGAACACCTGCTGGCTCCATCTAGTTAGTCAGTGGCTCCCAGCGAAGTTCAAGTGTACAGAGAAGGGTGTGCTGACTACGGCAGGCCAGTGAGTCTGGTTCCAGCCTTGGGGCCACAAATCCACCTGAATCTCAGGGAGTAGAAGGTGTAGGCTCACCGCCTTTATCCACTGCCCCACCACAAAGCCACTGCTGACTAGCTGGGTAAATCGGCATGGATCTAGGGGCCCGGCGGGATGGTTCAGTGGTTTAAAGCGCCTGCTTGGGAAAGCTTGGGCGGCTTCAGGGACCGCAGTTCGGTCCCTGGCACCACATGCTGTGCCAGCCCTGCCATTGGGGCGGGCTGAGCCAGCCATAAGAATGAGTGAATAAACAAATAAAGGTTCTAAAAAAAAAAAAACAAAGGTTCTGAAGCAAGAAAATAAATAAAGAAATTAAAAAAAAAAAATCGGCATGGATCTGGACTGTCTCCACCTGCTGTCTACCAATGACAGCAGAGACAAACCTGGAAATGGATGTTCCCCCGCCTCCTTGTTTGCTCTTTTAATGTTCTGTTTGCAGATGACTGTGAACATGGCTTTTGATTTTTTGTGGCTATTTTGCTCCAATCTTCCTTTCATTTTTTTCCTTCTCTTTCCTTCTGTCTTCTGCATCAGTTTTCCAAAGTTTGTATCACCTTCCTTCCTTTGTCCTCCTGTATTGTTTTTAATCTTTTTTTTTTTTTTTTTTGAGACAGGGTCTCGCTATGCAGTTGAGGCTGGCCTTGAGCTCACATTTGTAGCCCAGGCTGGTCTCGAACTCACACCGATCCTCCTGCCTCAGCCTCCCAAGTGCTGGGATTACAGGCGTGAGCCACCACGCCCGGCTTTAATCTTTTTCTTTTTTTGTCTTTTTGAGACAGGGTCTCACTATGCAGTTCAGGCTGACCTTGAGCTCACTTTTTGTAGCCCAGGCTGGTCTCGAACTCGCACCAATCCTCCTGCCTTACTTAGCCTCCCAAGTGCTGGGATTACAGGCATGCGCCACCACACCTGGCTCTTATTTTTTTTTTTCCCCCTAACCTCTTTTAAATTTTTTTCATCTAAGTAAAAGTGGCACATTGAAGGCTTATTTATTGTATAGAATTTTCTGGTTTTAGATATTGTTATATAACCACAAATGTCAAATTGGCAGTTACCTCAGTTTGTCATTTTCTAGGCTGTGTGACTGTACCATTTTAGGCAACATGGTTCTAAACAGCTGTTCTGGTAGTTCTCTCTCTTTTTTTTTTTTCTTCAGTACCAGAATTGAACTCAGGACCTTGTGCTTGCCAGGCAAGCACTTATTCTACTGAGCTATCTCCCTGGCCTTGTACTGGTATTTCAAGACTGAGACTGCCTAAGGGTCATAGAAAATACTGTAGGCCAATGCCAAAGAACCAGGGGCTGAGCCAAGACAAAGAAGGGTCGTGCAAACTTTGGGAAACTGATGCAGAAGACAGAAAAGAAAGAAGGAAGAAATAAAAGGAAGATTGGAAGAAAACAGCCACACACACACACACACACACACATACACACACACACACACAGAAACCATGTTCACAGTCATATACAAACAAGATAAAATAATGAAGGAAGCAACTTTTCATCCCCAACAAATGGATGAGGTGGGATCTTGCAAAAGACTCAAAACTCCAAAATCAGAGACACTTGAAAGACACATTTGAGAAACAGTCATTTCCTAAGGTCTAAATACAAGCAGCTCACCACAGCCAATGTAAAAATGTCAAACAGGGAAGGGAAGGGATGGGAGGAGATGGAAAGGCCAGGAATAGGGCTTAGCAGCATTAAGTGCCTGCCTGGCAAGCATAGGTCCTGAGTTCAATCCCTGATACTTGCAATAATAATAATAATAATAATAATAATAACAACAACAACAACAACAACAACTCATAATGGGCTGGGGAGCACCTGCCTGGCAAGTCTAAGGTCCTGGGTTCCACCTCCAGCACTACATGTTGTGCTGGCACCAAATAAATAAACTTTAAAAACCAGAATCCCAAACTCTGGAAGCCGCCCCATAATTGCATGAGGCTTTGCGGGGGACAACTGGACACAAACCATAACAGTCAATACAACTGTAGAATATTAAAAGTTGTTAGAGGGGGAAAAAAAGTCACCTATAAAGGAAAGCCCATCAATATCACTGTAGACTTCTCCACACAAACTCTCAAGTGCAAGAGAGCTTGGAATGAAGTACTGCAAGCCCTCCACGCTCCAACCCATACTGATGCACCCTACAAAATAACCTTTTTTTAAAAAAATGTTTAGTTATTTAATTAGGTTCTTGGTAAGAAATTTACAACACTAATTTATGAGGATAAATTCCATTTGTCAAGAGTAAAAATGGGGCCCAGCAGGATGGCTCAGTGGTCTAAAGCGCCTGCTTGGGAAAGCTTAGGCCACTTCAGGGACCGCGGTTTGATCCCTGACATCACATGCTGCGCCAGCCCTGCCCTCAGGGCAGGCTGAGCCAGCCATAAAAATAAATAAACAAACAAAAGTTCTGAAAAAAGGGAAAAAAATAAATTAAAAAAAAAAAAGAGAGTAAAAATGGATTGCAGGTAACCCCAGAGCTGAGGAACAGCTTTGATTTTTGCTAAAATCTGAGTCCACCACTTTCTGATCCACCTTGCATTGCTCTGAAACCTGGTATTACTCTTTCTCAGTGTCAAAGATCTCACTCTGCTGGTGTCTGGGTTTCTGCAGCTACTGCTGCTTTTTTTATTTCTTATTTTTTTCTTTTTTTGTATTTTAGGGAAGGGTCTACAGGGTATTCAGGATCTCACTACTAGATTGGACTTGTAGTGATCTGCCTATTTACAGCCTCCCAAGAGCTGGGATTATAAGCTGCTGCTGCTTCTTGAAGTAAACATGAGTGAGGTGAGGATGATCAAGATGGTGCCAGGAGTGATGCTAGATTGAAGTTTCCTCACATGCTGACCGAAGAGTTTCTTTGTAGCAGCTCAAGAGCTTTCAGGGCACATCTTCAGTAGGGTAGTATCTAGGCATTTTTCGAAGCTTAACCACCTGGGTACCTCCCATTTTTCTCCCTACCAACTGGTTTTATGATGGTAGCAAGAACTTTCTCCTTCCTTTTCTTCTCAACCTTTGATTTAACAGCTGTGTACTTTACTCTTTTTTTTATGATTTTTTTTTTTTGTTTTAAAGAATTTTTTATTGATTTATTTTTTCTTGTTTCAGAACCTTTGTTTGTTTATTCACTCATTTTCATGACTGGCTCAGCTCACCCTGAGGGCAGGGCTGGCGCAGCATGTGGTGCCGGGAATAGAACTGCAGTCCCTGAAGCTGCCAAAGCTTTCCCAAGCAGGTGCTTTAGACCACTGAGCCATCCCGCCGGGCCCCTGTGTACTTTCTCTTATACACAGCCTTCCTAGAATACATATCAGATTGGGAGTATGTACCAATTCCTCTAGCAAGGACAGGATTTCGGCTGCAGTGGGGCTGCCCCTTCTTGGACTTTTTTGCCTTCACCTTACCCTTTTTACCAGTACCACTGGCAGAAGCCTTCTTGGCTTTGAGTTTCTTCTCTTTAGTATCTGGCTTCTCAGTTTTTTCACCTGCCATCTTACAAGATGGGAAAGAACTAAGTTTCAAAATTATCTTTCAAAACAGAGAAATAGATACTTCCACAACAAAGAACACCTGAGAAAATATATAAACACCAAACGGGCACTCCAAAATGTTCTGAAGAGACAAGATTACAGCTCCATGAACTGCAACAGGGTGAGTCTACCAGGCAAGGTACACAACTAAACGAGGACAGGGGGGCCTGGCGGGATGGCTCAGTGGTCTAAAGCGCCTGCTTGGGAAAGCTTGGGTGGCTTCAGGGACCGCGGTTCGATCCCCGGAACCACATGCTGCTCCAGCCCTGCCTTCAGGGTGGGCAGAGCCGGCCATAAAAATGAGTGAATAAACAAATAAAGGTTATGAAACAATAAATAAATAAATAAATAAATAAATAAACGAGGACAGGAGGAAGCAGCCAAGAGCAGGAAAGTATCAGTTATAAGCATCAATGTTAATGGTCTTAACTCACCAATCAAAAGAAACAGACTGGTGGAATGGTTCAAGAAGCAAAATCCAACAGTATGCTTCATATAAGAAACACATTTAATTAAGAAAGAGATTCATTCAGCCATGGGTGGTGTGGTGCACACCTATAATCCCAACCTTTAGGAGGCTGAAGTGAGAGGATCACTACAAGTTCAATGCCAGCATGTCACAAGAAAAAGCAAGAAAGCAAGTGAGAGTTAGCAAGCAAGCAAGCGAGAAAGATTCATAGGCTGAAAAATCAAAGGATGGAAAATAATACTAGTACACTGTGTGACAGGAACACAAAAAACCAGGAGCAGCTATTCTATTTGCAGACACTGGATTTCAAGGCAAGATTGTTTAAGACAGACAAGGCAGGTCACTACATCCTTGTTAAGGGAACAAACAACCCAAGAAGAAGACATACCAGTCATAAATATATATGCACCAAATACCAATGCACCCAACTATATAAAATGAATACTAACAGATATTGGGGCTGGGGAGTTAGCTCCGAGGCACAAATACCTGCCTGGCAACTGCAAGGTTGTGAGTTTGAACCCGCCCCCCAAAATAAAATGAATCTAACAGATATGAAAAATAAGCACTAATATTATTGTACTGGGGTATCTCAATATCTCACTCTCACAAATAAATCAACTAGACAAAAAAATATCAGAACTGAGTCGAACTTCTGAACAAATGGATTTAGTAGATGTCTACAGTATTCAAGCCACAGTATCAGAATACACATTCTTCTCAGCTGTGCATGGGCTGGCCTCAAATGTAAACCACATACTACACCATACAGCATGCTTATGTAAATGCAAAGGAAGTGAAATTTTCCCTTGCATATTAACAGACCATAGTACAATGAAAGTAGTAGCCAGTGGCAAAAGGAGCCACAAGATCTTCATAAACAGTTGGACATTAAATCCTCCAAACCAATGGGTCACAAATAAAATTAAAGAAATTACACAGTTTCTATAATTAAAACAATGACAGTACAACATACTGGCACATATGGGACACAATAAAAGCAGTCCCATGAGGGAAATTTATTGCAGTAAATACCTGCATTGGGAAAAGAGTGAGCATAAATAATGTAATATTGACCCTTAAGCATCTAGAAAAACAGCAAGCCAAGTCCAAAGCTTGTGCAAGGGAGGAAAGTCTAAAGAGCAGAAATTAATGTAATGGAGACTAAGAAAACAATAAAGAAGCTGGGCATGGTGGCTCACGCCTGTAATCCCAGCACTTGGGAGGCTGAGGCAGGAGGATTGATGCGAGTTTGAGACCAGCCTGGGCTACAAAAGTGAACTCAGGACCAGCCTCTACTGCATAGTAAGACTCTGTCTCAAAAAGACAAAAAAAAAAAAAAAAAAAAAAAAAAAAAAAAAAAAAAAAAAAAAAAAAAAAAAAAACAAATA
>PVJA010051833.1:0-12638 GCA_004027025.1 Myocastor coypus
CCTTCCTTCCTTCCTTCCTTCCTTCCTTCCTTCCTTCCTTCCTTCCTTCCTTCCTTCTTTCCTTCCTTCCTTTGAGGTAAGCGATTTCTTTGTTGTTTAGGCTGACCTTAAACTTGAGGCAATGCTCATGCTTCAGCCTCCCAAGTACTGGAATTACAGGCATGCTGTATCTGGTTTAAGTTTCTAACTAAAAATTTAAATGCTTACATTAATGACTTATGTTTTTCACAGTGTAATATAAGTTGGTAGTTGGTTATGTGTATATGTATATGTATATATTTTTAATATGGTTGAATATTTTTGATGCTTATTCACTAGTTTTCTTAGCTATCCAGGCCTTGTGCTTAGATATAATAGTCATTAAAAAGGTAGAATTTTTTAAAGATATTACTGGCAATTTACATTACCTATTTTAAAGATGTGCCATTGTTTTGAACACGGGGCATGATTTAATGATTTAACCTACAGTTTCTCTTTGTAGTGTTTTTTTCTTTCTTTCTTTTTCTTTTTCTTTTTTTTTTTTTTGGTACCAGGGACCAAACTCTGGACTTTGTAATTGCCAGGCTTTTATAATAATACGTATTTAAGTTGACATTCTATTGTCTTCACATTGAAATTCAAGATTTATATTAAATGGTAAATATTTCGTGATGTAGAGAAAATGTTGGTTATTGATGTATTTATGAGTAAGATATAGTGTCTAAATAATTTTAACAACAGTAAAGCAACAGCCCTTGAGGTAAACTTGTTATTGTGTTAAAAGTATTTAAATGAAACTACAGCACCAAGAACATATCTCTAGAGGCTGACTTGGTACATAGCTTTAATAAAATCTTTTGTGGTTGATGTGTTATTACAGAATAATCAGCACAGGCTCACTTTATCAATGAAGCCAGATGACAAGTACTATGAGAAACAATCTCAAATGGAGACAGAAAAACTAGACCACAAGATCAATTCTCTCTCCCAGGAAGACAAGCAACAGATCTATGAAAAAGGTCAGATATTTTACTTGATCCTTAATAATTCCCTACCACACATCCAGACCTAGTGAACTTTGTAGCTGATTAATAGTTGAAGGCAAGTCTTAGTTCAAACAGTGAATATTTACTGGGTATGTAGAGTGCTTTTTTGGTGTAGTGGGTTTAACTATGAGATTTGACCCTATTAGAAAAGTCACCTAGTAGTTTACTTGGAAAGCCAGGAATAACTAAAAAGAAGTAGCTTTATGAAATTTAACTCATTTTACAGATTTGCTAAATGCTTCCCATACTCTTGTTATAATATGACAGATAAAACATTTATGCTCTGTAGTAGCAAATGCTTATGGCACTGAGCTATATATCCAGCCTGTGTCGCAGTATGTAGTTAAAACAAACAACCTAAGCAGCATAAGTCATATTTTCAGAGACACATGTTCAGTGAGAGTGTCAAGGACTTGAGCTACTAACCATGAGCACAGTGGGATGTGTGCCGGCAGTGCCTGGTAAAGACAAGAGGGGCGCGAGTGGGCCAGAGTTGAGCAAAGCCTGCAGGGGGTCTGATACAGGAAGGAGAGACCACAGGAGACCATCTCAGGGGGGACTGGACTAGAGGACTGGTGAGTACAAATGTACCTCATTTACTAAGTCACAAGAATTAGGGAGTTAATGAATAGTATAAGTGGTGGTATTACTCAGGATAATTTTGAGGGGACAATCATTAGAAATAGTTGTTGAAAGGCAGGTAGATACCTACACATGGTATGATGTGATATGACACCTATGCATGGAGTTAAAATGGTTGAGAGGGGAAAGAAGAGAAAGTTAGATTTAGGAGACCTTGTAGAGGCTGGTGGGTTTAACTAGGATTAGAAAATTGATATAGCAGCCTGGCGTGGTGACACGCCTATAATCCCAGCACTTGGGAGGCTGAGGCAGGAGGATGGGTGTGAGTTTGAGACCAGCCTGGGCTACAAAAGTGAGCGCAAGGCCAGCCTGAACTGCATAGCAAGACCTTGTCTCAAAAAGACAAAAAAAGAAAATGGATGTAGTGAAAAGAAGGAAGAAATTTAATTTTTAATCAAAGAAAGTCTGGCCTCTACAGGAAAACATTTGTAAAATATATAGTGGATAACATAATTGTAAATGTAAACAGAATATTTTAAGAATTTTAAACATAGTGAGACAGTATAGCTTAGTTAAAAATGGACAAAAGATTTTGACAGATACATTATTAAAAAAAGATATTTTAATAGGAAATAAGCACAAGTTGTTATCACATGGGAAATAATCTCATTATTAAGAAAGTGCATTATTTATTAGAAAAGTACAAATTAAAATCTACTTCAGTGGCTCAAATAAAACAAATGCTGTGAATACCAAGGGCAACTAATCAGTGAGGCAGAAAGCACTCTCCAGGGTTGCTGATGGAGAGGAAAATGGTACCACCACCTAGAAAAATGGCTTCATAACTTCTTTTTATGCTGAACATACAGCTTTTTTTGCTTTACTCTGCGCAAAGCCCAGCTGTGTTACCACTGACTGTGGTTCATAAGAAATGAAAACATGTTTCCATACAAAACTTGACACCACCCAAGTCCCCACCAACATGTGTACGTAGCCCCCCCCCCCCATACTACTCAACCATAAAAGATGATGGATCAGGATTCAGAAAATTTCCCAGCCACCTTGCCCCAAACGCTCTCCTTCTTGGTTCGCCAGGCACCCTGCTCCCAAATTCTCTCCCCCCCTTGGTCACACGCAGAGCCAAACCCAAAACTACAGAACAAGTTCATGTGACTTTGACCTGGGCAAGCAACCATAGAAACTCTCCTTTGTTAACATTAAAAGTCCCCCACAGCCTAGGTAGCCCTGCCAGGATTAGCTCTCCCTCACCTGTTCCAGCCTTCGATCACCCTCCCTAAAAGATCTTTTAAAGTTGCCTGTTTCCCCTTTGTTCACTGCTGTCCTGCTAAACAGCCAGCCTGCTTGATGCCCCAGTAAATCTTACTTACATCAGAATGCCTGGTCTGGTTGATTGCATGAGTTTGTACCTAAAAGGGAACAAAATATGGTATGCTCAATGCTGATCAATTTCAAAATCATTGTACTAAGTGAGATTAGCCTGAATGATTAAATATAGTTATGCTAAATGAAATAAGCCAGGCACAAAAGAATACATTTTGTTTTATTTGAAGCCCCAGAAATGGTAGTAGATGTGAGAGGCCAGGAATAGTGGGTAGGTTCCCTGCAGAAGGGCTTGGAGGATCTTTCTGGGATGGTTTCTTACTCTGCTGTGAGAGCAGTGGTCACCACTAGGTGGACTAGAACTGCAGCTCAGGGAGCATCTGGTGCTGTTTCTCAATTATTGCTGCACTGAAAGTAAAGTAAAACCTGTGCTCAACTCACTGCTCTTCAGGCCCTTGTTCTGGAATAGCAACTATTGTAAGTAGCAACTATTGTAAGCCTCGTATAGCTTCGGATTCTGCTCTTGGCTTTCAAGGTCAGCCCAACAGAAAGCAGGAGTAGTCACACTTGTGGTTGGGAGTTCAGTAACCAGGCACAGTTCTACCCTATAAACCATGCCTGTAAAATAGTAAATTTTTTTGTGATAGAACTTTAATCCTTGAAGTCTTTTATAGGAGCACTGTTCAGATCATTCCTGGAAAACACACACACACACACACACACACACACATGCACACGCACACGCAGACACACAGCCTATCCTCTAATAAACTATGTGGTGTGTAGTTTTGGGGAGTAATTCCCCAAGGGAGGCCCTTTTTCCCTCTGACTAGATGAATGGATCAGCCAGGCTAGGAAATAATTTTATTTTATTAAACTTTATTTATTAAATATTTCTCTTTTTTGCGGGACTAGGGATTGAACTCAGTTCCTTCCATTTGCTAGGAAAGCGCCTGTTCTACCAAGCTATCTCCCCAGTCCTGTAAACTTTATTTATTTATGTTATGGTCAGCTCAGCCTTCCCTGGGGGTGGGGCTGGCACAGCATTTGGTGCCGGGGATTGAACCATGGTCCCTGCAGTTGCCTAAGCTTGCCTAAGCAAGCTCTTTAGACTACTGAGCTATCTGGCCAGCCTCTAGGAAATAATTTTAAAAATATTGCTATAATTTGTCAAACTTATGTGGTGACACAGCATTTTGTTAAATGAAAATGAAAAGAGAACACAAGTACAAAAGTTATTAAATTTTAGTCCAGCAGGAAATGGTTTGAAAATAAGTCTGGTGTATCTAGTATGAAATTTTGAGGAGCAGAGAGGAAACTGAACAAAATGACATTCCCAGCAAAATTCTTAAGTCTAAATAATGGAGGACTGAGAATTAGAACAGGGAACCCCTGTGGAGCAGATAGAGCAACCTGAGACCTGGTGTGCTGGGAAATGACAGTAGTCAGTGTTTGCCAGTATGTGGCTTAGGGTGTTGAATTTTGAATGTAATTCTTATAATTCTAATGTACTCCTGACCTCAAGGAGGAGATAAATTGTGTAAGACATATGACTTGCATTTCCCTTTCCCTTTTCCTTTTTAGGTTTAGCGTTACGTGATCAGCAAAGCAAACCTCAAGATACATCTTGTCTCCCAGCATTAAAAGTGTCGGACATTGAGCCCACTGTGCCTTTCACAGAATTGGAGGTGGCCTTAGCAGGTTGCTGTTCATGTTCAATTTTATGGGTATCTGGGTTCCTTAGATAAGTTAAACATCAGTTTCCACAGGAGAAGTAGAGTTGCATTTGTATGTTTTTTATAAAACATTTGAGCATCCCTCATTATAGTCTGCGTCCATGTGTCACTTATCTTTTTTTTTTTTTTTTTTTGCGGTACTGGGGATTGAACTCAAGACCATGTGCTTGCCAGGCAAGCACTTATTCTACTGCTCCCCGGCCCCTATACATTGTTTTATTAACCTTTGATGATGATAGAGTTCTTTTTTTTTTTGGCTTTTTGAGACAGGGTCTCACTGTGCAGTTCAGGCAGGCTTTTGTGCCCGGGCTGGCCTCGAACTCACAGCGATCCTCCTGCCTCAGCCTCCCAAGTGCTGGGATCACAGGCGATGATAGAGTTCTTGACCCAGTAAGAACCTGGCTTTTTTTTTCCTCTGTGAGTAATGTAGCCATGAAACTTGGTGCTTCTAGAACCAGATGAATATTTTAGATTAAGCTGTGGTTGTATTAAACAACTTTTAAAAGGTTGTAGGTATCCTCTGAATTCTTGCACCAAGTAACTCAGCTGTCAGTATAGGAGAGAGGACGTGGAGGGACAAATGACCCCCATAGTCAAGATGCTGGTTAGTTGTGGGTGACAGAACGTTCAAGGGAGTCAGCAGCTGCTTTTAGCCTGGTGTCTCATCTCTGGGTTTTATTGTATAGTTTATTGATGCTTTGACGTTGTCAAAGTTGCTTAATTTTACTTCACTTTCGATTGGATATGAGAGAGACACATGACTATAATAACATTACCCAGGAAAGTGTTGAGTTTCAAGAGGGTGTGACTGGTGCTGCTCTGAGCACAGTGTCACACTTTAATGTGCATTATTTTTTTTTTTTTTTTTTTTTGTGGGACCAGGGTTCGAACTCACGACCTTGCACTTGCCCAGCAGGCACTTGTGCCTCGGAGCTATCTCCCCAGCCCCTTAATGTGCATTATTAAGATAGGACTTTAGATTGCAGCTGAGCACTGTGTTGCCTAGGGAGCATCCCTAGTCGACTTTTTAGTTTTTAACAGTTTGTACTGTTTAGTGTGTCTAAGGTATTTGTATATGTATGTGCATGCATGCAGGAGTGTGTGTGTATGTGAGCATGAATAAAAGGAGAAAAAAATTGTTTTGGAAATTGGGATTAACTTTCTTCTCTTTTGGTACTGAGGATTGAACCCAGTGTTTTATTGTTATAATTTTTTTTAAAGATTACAAAATAGTAATTCAATAGTAACAATAGTAATTCAACAGTAACAATAGTAATAACAATAGTAATTCAACAGTGGTTGCAGTATTGCATAATGTTGTCTTCACATTAGTTGTTCAGATTACCAGGTGTAAGCATGTAAAATTGGTTAAAAAAGAGAAAAAAATTTATAAGAAATTTAAAAAGACAAGAAAAAAAATTAAGCATCAACTGCTCCCCTCTGTTCCTACTCTGTGAATTGTCCTTTTTTTTTTTTTTTTTTTTTTTTGTGGGACTGGGGTTCAAACTCATGACCTTGCACTTGCCAGGCAGGCACTTGTGCCACAGAGCTATCTCCCCAGCCACCTTGCTCCCCTCTGTTGGCCATCAGAAATTAATATAATCATTTAGCCATCCTGCATACATACATAAGTATATCTCTTTTCTCCCCTCCCTCCCTCTCTTTCCTGTCCTTTTCCGAAGTGTTTTCTATTGAGCCACATTCCTGGCCCTTTTACTTTTAATTTTTGAGAGTGTTGCTAGACTTGACTAAGTTGCCCAGGCTTGGCACAAACTTAGCACCTTCTGGCCCCAGTCTCCCTAAGTACTGGTGTTATAGGTGTGTGTCCTCATACCTATTCCTACTAATATTTTAATCACCTACATTTTTAATTTACTTGTGAATCTCATTAAATGTTCATTCAAATAATTAGTCAAGATAAATCAGTAATCGCGAGATAAATCAGTAATCAACAAAAGCTTGAATCTCTCTCCTGGCTTGGAGTGCTGTAGGGAGTGATATACAAAATTGAATCCACAGTACCTCAAGAGACTTGGAGATGCCCTGAGATCACTGGGTTCAAAGAGATTTGAGCTCTTGTGCTGGGGACTGCTTGTGGTCCTATGGAGGACAAGGTAGTAAGCCATCTGTCTGAAGGGCAGGTAGGACTGACTGGAGGAGGTGAGTATATTATAGTCAGTGGCACAGCAGGGTTGGATGTGGGAATGACCTGGTCAGGTCCGTAGTGATTAAAACAGGATTTGAGTAAGTGTAAGTGAGGTGGGTAGAGAGAATTTAGAACCAAAAATGCTGGAGCATCAGTTATGAAACTAGAAGACCATGACTGTTGTTTCATTCTCATTCTTTGAAAAGAAGGTATTATACTGTTAGTGATTGTTGCCATTTTTTATCGGAATGAAAGTGCAACAGAGAAATTTATATAAATGATATAGCAAGTAAATAACATTTTTCTGTTGATAAGTTTTGAACCTTCATCCTTGAAAAGCATTAGCATTTTTTTTTTTTTGATACTTGGTTGTTACAGGTTCTCACTACACAGCTCGGACTCATAATAATCCTCCTGTTTTTCAGCCTCCCCAGCATTGGCATTACAGGCATGCACCACTATGCCCAGACTCTGTGGGCAATTCAGCCTGCCCTGGGGGTGGGGCTAGTGCAGCACGTGTTGCCAAGGATCGAACTGCGGTCTCTGGGCTTTCCTAAACTTGTCTAAGCAGGGTCTTTGGTCTGCTGAGAGCATTTTTTTTTTTTTTTATTATAGCCTGTTCAGCCAGCCCTGGGGGTGGGGCTGGTGCAGTATGTGATGCTGGGGATCAAACAGTGGTCCCTGCAGTTGCCTTAGCTTTCCTGAGCAGGCACTTTAGACTGCTGAGCCATCTTGCTGACTCGCAAGAGCATTACTTCTTAAATATTAAGCATGATGTAAAATTTATTGGTTAAAAATGATTCATATTTGTTTTTCTAGCTGGAGAAATCCCTGTGCAGTACTGTGCCCAGCCTACGAATGGAATGGTGTATTTCCGAGCCTTTTCTAATTTAAACACACTTTCTGAGGAGCTGAAGCCCTACGTGCCTCTATTCTGCAATGTCCTTACCAAGTGAGAGTCTTAGTTGTGGGACAGATGCTTAGCTATGTGATTCAGCAGCTTTATACATTACTAATGTAAATGTTCTGTGTATTATTTTAATGCATCAGTAGTAATCATTGTCAGGGAATTATTTTACTTTCAAAACTTATATTGCTGCAGTGTATAGTGTACCATATATTTGTTTGGGATTTGTTTTCCTACGGAAATTATGTTTTCTTATTCTTAATATATCACATTAAAATATTTTTGAATCTCAAGAGCTAGGTGACACAGATACATCTGGGGTGGCAACATTGATCTGTTAAGATTTTGCAAAGAAATAATTGTTCAATCAGGAAAAGTAAATGTATTCACCATATGTTTAGGCTATTGGTTGTCTTGAGAGAGGGTGGTGTGGGTACTCTACTCTAGTGTGTCTAAGTGTGGGTGCTGCTGTTCCCCATAAATGTGAGTATGAATACACTTGGGAACACTTACTGCCTGAGTACACCTATAGTACATATCCCTTCTCTGGTGAGTGTCAGTGGCTGAGGTGCACGATAGATGGTAGTTAGAGTTTTGGACTTCACCAGTCCCAAGAGAGGACAGGGAACATGTGCCTTACAGCACTTGAAGTAGAGCCTGCCCTACTCTGTGGAGATGGAGAGGTTGGCAGGTAGGGGTTGGGGCGCTCTATGCTTATACCCTGGTTGAGGAATGGATAGGAAGTAAAATGTCCTTCAACTTTGGAAAACTTACACCTGTCTTTTCCTCTAAAGCTCTCAGTGGTTGTCCTTTTTTTTTGTCTTTTTGAGACAGGGTCTTGCTATGCAGTTCAGGTTGGCCTTGAGCTCACTTTTCTAGCCCAGGCTGGTCTTGAACTCACATCAGTCCCCCTGCTTCAGCCTCCCAAGTGCTGGGATTGCAGGCATGCACCACCACGCCCGGCTGGTTGTCCTTTTATAGCAGTTGTAGAGAGCGCCTTGCTGTTGTCCTCTTGAGTCAGATTATTCCTTGTGTTAGGAGCCTTGCTGAAAATGTTTCTTCTGAAAACACTGATACTGAGAGGAACCTTGCTTTTCTTAAGAACTTAGTAAGGCTAATTTTTTAGATCCCTTTTTCCTCCCAAGGCATATCAGATATTTTAGCAAATGAAGTGTGTGCCAGAATATTTTGGAAATAGAAAATAGAGAATGCTCACAGATTTACAACCTTAGGGCTACAAAGGCATAGTTAGAATTTTATTTGTAGTGTTGGACACTAACTGCCTACATGTCTGTGGCCTGGACGCTGGAACCAGATGTGAACTATTTCACCCTTCAGGGGGCAGGAGCAATGGAACAGTGTGTACATTGTCAGTGTCAAAGTGTTCAGATTCTAGCACATTTGGAGTATGAAGAGAGAGGTTTTGAGACTACAGTTAATGAATACACATATGTATATATGTAATTCTTAATAAATGGCTTGTAATTCATGATGCTGTTCTAAAAATGATGTGCTACCGACTGCCTTGGTAATTCAGGAACTATTTCTCTGCTCTGTCAGGCTAGGCTGCGGCAATCTTAACTATAGAGAACAAGCTCAGCAAATAGAACTGAAGACAGGCGGCATGAGCGTTTCTCCCCAGGTGCTCCCTGACGAGTCACACCTGGACACCTATGAGCAGGTAGCCTAATATCTAGACCATAGCTAGAGTGGAAGGTTTGTTTCTAGAGTGTTGTTTTTCTTTCATACTATACCATTATTAATTTTTGCTTTTGTGTTTTTTTTTCCTTTCCTGATTTAGGGTGTTCTTTTTTCATCTCTCTGCCTGGATCGAAATCTACCAGACATGATGCATCTGTGGACTGAAATATTTAACCAGTAATTTTATTTGCCAAAGATGCTTATAGTTGGGATATAACAGAGATCTGGTTTTGCGATGCTCTGAAATGTTTTCATAGTAGCAGATTTTACTCTCTTGTAGTTTAGTAGTTTGTTAGCCTGATTTTACTTGTAATTCTTAGGCTCTTCTAGAATGTCTAAAGTTGTTGAAAGAGTCTAAAAACTTAAAACATAATAGACTTTCCATGTTATTAAGGGGCCATAAGTGGGTCTCCAGGAATTATTTTATTTACTTATTATTATTATTATTTTATATTATGGCCAGCTCAGCCTGCCCTGGGGGTGGGGCTGGTGCAGCATATGGTGCTGGATATTGAACTGCAGTCCCTGCAGTTGCCTAAGCTTGCCTAAGCAGGTGCTAGGCCACTGACCCATCTTGTCGGCCCTCCAGGAATTTATTATATTTATTTTTTTTTCATAGCCCATCCTTTGATGAAGAGGAACACTTCAGAGTGTTAGTTAAGATGACTGCACAGGAGCTTGCAAATGGGATTCCAGATTCTGGGCATGTCTACGCGTCCCTTAGAGCAAGCAAGACCCTCACGCCTGCGGGGGAATTAGCAGAGACCTTCAGTGGGATGGAACAGGTGGGATTGAGAGGACATGCTGGTTTGGCTTAATTGGAGCTTCCAGAGTAGGTGTGGTTCTCTGGTGATAAGTTACTGCTTATCAGGAGAGCTCATTTTTTAATTGGCCAAATTTTGTGAGAAAATATTATTCTTCTTTGTACTATCTCCCCAATACTACCCCTCCCTATGCTGATATTTGCAACACATCGGTGCAAAATCAGATCATGCTGGCGCTTGGGAGTTAGCTCGGCAGTCTAAGTGCCCGCCTGGCAAGTGCAAGGACCTAAATTCAATCCCTGTACTGCATGCTGTGTCAGCCCAGGAACCCCGGGCATGGTGGTGCACAGCTGTTAATCCCAGCACTGGGGAGGCTGAGACAGGATCACTGGGAGTCTGACCTGTGTAGTGAGACCCTGTACCAAATAAATAAATACTCAGATCTTGTTTCTTGCTTAAGCAGGCTTTTTTCAGGGATAATTTGTTTTTCAGGATGAAGGAATCTGTGATCTTGACCTCTGTGTTTGATTCCATTGGTTCAGGTGAAGTTGATGAAGAGAGTTGCAGAGATGACAGATATCACACCGGTCCTGAAAATGTTCCCACGGATCAAGAAACATCTATTAAAATGTGATAATTTGAGGTGGGTTCATGATTTGTTTCTAACCAGAGATCTAGGTTCATTCCATTTTGTTAACTAGTTTTTAGGTACAGTACTTTCACTGAATTTCTAACTGCTTAAACTTCTAAGACTAAAAAAATTTAAGTCTAATTCTAGACTTAAAATGTTGTAGCAAGCAGCCGAGTGTAGTGGTGCACGCCTGTAATCCCAGCACTTGGGAGGCTGAGGCAGGAGGATTGGTGCGAGTTTGAGACCAGCCTGGGCTACAAAAGTGAGCTCAAGGCCAGCCTCAACTGCATAGTGAGACCCTGTCTCAAAAAGGCAGAAAAAAAAAAAAAAAAATGTAGCAAACCAAGACATTGTGTTATCAGACCTTAGTGTGCTCTTTATTCTCTGTGCCCTTCAGAAGAACAGAGAATTTAGAGGCAAAAACACCGTCTTTACATTTTAATGGCTGTATATTATCTGTAACACATTGAAATATGTGATAGCTTTCATAATTTGAATACACTGTGGAGAAATAAGACAGCTGCATATTTTTACATTTGGATACCATTTTTTTATATTTTATATACAAGCAATGTGTTATTTGCTTGTGTTATTTCTACAAAATGTGATGAATTAGTAAAATAGTGTTCCATTAATCATGATTATTTAAGCAGATGTTCAGTGAATGCTACTCCACACCAGATGGCTCAGGCAAAAAAAGAGGTAGAAAACTTCATTAAAAGCATTCATGGAAGCAAGAAAGAACGGAAACCTGTCCGCCCGCATGTGATTGAGGTAACACACTAATGATGAAGCTGGTGTCATTTTTATTTTTTACAGGTATTAGGTTATTTAATTCTCAGACTCATCCACAGTGGAGGCATTAGCACACCATTACATGCATGAAGAATCTTAGGTACAGGAGGATTTTGTAGCACTGGGCTAGCTATAAGTTGAACCCCAAGCTACAAGTTCAAACCCCAAAACAGGGTTTGAATTCAACTTGTAAGCCGGTGCTACTCCACATCTAATGTGGAGGAGCATTTACTGAACATCTGCTTAAATAATCATGGTTAATGGAATACTACTTTACTAATTCATCACATTTTGTAGAAATAACACAACAAGCAAATAATGCATTGCTTGTATATAAAATAATATAAAAAAAGAAATGGTTTCCAAATGTGGAAATATGCAGCTGTCTTACAGCTTACAAGTTTGGCCTTAGATCCAGTACTCATTAATTGTTGCTTATGCCTTATAATGAGTGGTTTCCTAATAAGAGAAAACAGCTTTGACCTGGGATATGGTAGTATGAAAACAGCCCAAAACAGTGATCCAGTGAAATCTATTGCTGTTTGTTAAGGGTTGGAGGACAGCGAAATCCTTTTCATAGCGAAGCACTAGTTCTTAGATTTTTTTCTCTGGAATAATAACAATTATTAGTAATTAATCAGTTTATAAAGCTCATTTCAGTCTGCTTTACAGTATCACTAGAAAAGCCTTAATTCTTAGAGAGTGTTAGAAGTTTACAGATTTTGCAAGAATTTCTATCACTTTTTTTCTATTACTGTTCACATGTGCTTCTTCCATTTGTAGAATGGTCTGCTTTGTCTCCTCAGTTTCTTAAACTCCTTGTGTGTAGAGGCCTTTAGGAGGTGGCCCCTAGAAAGTGCAAGAGATGGGGCTTTAAAGCACTGCTTGTGGGGTATAGTACTACCACCTGTCTCATTGACTACCTGAAAAATCTGTTAGAAAAGTTTGCTTCTTTAATATATTTAACATCTTGTCATTTGAAAATGGTTAAGAGAGCAGGGAGATAGCTC
>PVJA010051834.1:0-12647 GCA_004027025.1 Myocastor coypus
ATACTCCAATAATTCATAATAGTAGTGAGTCATCAGAACAACTGCCAATTGTCACAAGTTGTTGAGTTGAGCCTTTTACAGTTCAGTATATTAATATAGCTTTACTCTTTATACCTTGTGGCTACACTTTTCTGCTGTATGGTTAAGAACAAGTTAAAGCAAGACCTATATAACAAAAGTGTAACTTTTGCTCTCTGATAAGGTCAGTCAAATGCCATCAGGATTTACCCTGGAATTATGTACAGCACCCTCTGGATCTTTTGTCAGTGTCAGTCAACTAGATGAGTCATGGCCATTGCTTGACCAATGTGCTCTCTATAAAAGCCTAAGAGAAGTTTTTCTCTCTAAGTAACTCTCCTAAGGCACACAATATATCATGGATTACTTTCCTCTGTAGCGCCATAGTCTTCTTGATCAGAAAATTTGAAATACCCCTTAGTTACAGAATGTTATAGCAGAGGTCCTCTTATGTCCTGAGTCCTCACTACCGTTGAAGGGCTAGGGCCAAAACACTGGCTATCTATTTTATCTGATCTATATATCTATCTATCTAATTTTTGGTCCGCAAATTTAGTTGTTAAACATCCAGAAGAGAAGCTTAATGATATTATTACCTTGCAACAGAGGCAGTTAAGCTTAAGATCACTATCTGTCTGAATATCGCATACCTTAGACATAAAATGGAACTGCTATTTTTCAACAACCATGGACATTCTAAAATTCAAATCTCTATTGAATATTAAAAAACAATGAAACATTTTTTACACAGAAATTTAGAAATCAAACCATATATAACATTGTAGCAGTACGGTCCAGCTGCATTTTGGTTTTATTGTCCCTCCTTTACTTTTATTGCCTTTTTTTCACAGACATTTACTTTAAACAGAGTATAGCAATAAACAATAAAGAGAGAGAAAGGAAAAAGTCAGGAAATATGGTGGGGGCAAAACCATACATTTATGTAAACAAGCTGGTTGAGGCAATGGTCCTAAAGATTTCCATCAGGTTTTTGAACATAGCAGTTAACATAGCAGTTGACCATATATGCTGATATCTATGAACTAAGCAACTACAATGAGGACAGCAACGTATAATATCAAAACCATGCTTAAAATATTTGCCACTTTGGTCATCTAAATGTGTACAGCCTCTGATTATTTTTTTAAAAAATAATACTTCAGGACATTCAATTTTTAATAAGGTAAGTTTACTGAGGTAGCTTTTATATCATTTTCAAATTCGTGAATATCTGTTGATTTTATAATACATATTATAAAATTTAATATGGGCATAGACTTACTTTTAATAAATATATTTAATTATAAAGCAGTGTGTTCTTCAATCAGTACTAATGTTTCATTTTCCATGTTAATAACAATGTTCCTCTTTCTCCAATCAAGAGCACATACATAAAACAGTTCTAGGGTTGGTGACGTTTTGCTTGGTTTATCAAACTATTGCTACTAAAGGAACAAAGTAACAGACCCATTTAATTTTAGTCCCTAAGCTATAATAATTCAAATGTACTTCCTGAGCTGGGACAATAACTCAGTAGCATAGTGTATGCCTGACATGCATGAAGTCATGAGTTTGAGACCCAGTACAGAAAGAAAGAAAGAAAGAAAGAAAGAAAGAATCCACAAAATTTATTTCCTAGAAAAGAGTACCATACAAATATTCTAAATATTGAACTATGTCAAAGAAAGTCATATAAAAAGCAAGTTTTCATAGAGCATTCAAATGATTAAGAATTACATTGAGGAAAACACTTTTAAAATAATTCCTATATATGAAAATCTTTAGCTGTACAGATTTTAGCACTGCTTATACACAACAAATTGTTATTAGCTCAGGTATATTATGATGGTTACAGTTAACTGCCAACTGCACTGGCTTATATCCACACTTCTGGGTTTGCCTGGTTCAACCAAAGAGACTTAAAGTCCCTTTCTCTCTCCCAGTGCTGCTCTGGTCTGTTTACTAGCCCCTGTGAACTAGGGAGCTTTACTACATCACACTGTCCTACTGCAATGAGCTGGCCTTACAGCCAGCTGAGCCCAGACTAAATCCTCCAAAACTGTGAGCCAAATAAGCTTCTCCTCCTTTAAGGTGTGAGTGTTAGGTACTTCATCCTGGTGGTGAGAAATCCCACTGATACTTATATATAGGCATAGCCAGAAAAAAGAATGAAATAGAAGTGATCTAGAAGACAACATTCTTCATGTTTTCCATCTAAGGACAAATGATTACTCATTGAACCTAAACCATGTCTCTCTCTAAAAAACGCCAAATTATTTATTAATGGATGACATGTATTTGTCTTTGGAGTAGAAACTAAGGGAAGAAAAATTTCTTCTTCAATTTTAACTATTTTCAAGAGCATTTCTCAAGAGTCGAATAATTCATCTTATATTTTTTGCTCAGTTATTTTAAAATAAATTAATAGTATAGGTAAAATACAAACCTATATGTTTATCGCATTCATTTTAACAAAACTTCAACCCATGTTGAAGAACACACAGCATAAGAATGAGCTCAGACTACCACCCTTTGTAAGATGGTGAAAACATTTCCCCTAGGAGTGCCCTGTAATCTTTCAGAAGGCTGGGTTACATAGCTAGAACTAACTTAATTAAAACTGAGATGGTTTAGCTAACTGGAGTATATCCCATCAGGTAAGAACACATCCAAGGTCCAAACTCCATGGTTACTGCAAGACATTCACTATGTACTGGAAAGAGGTAGAAATGAGCATGATACCAACTTGATCACATTAAAAGGCAAATGAGTTTACTTTTCTAAAAATGAAAATATAATTAAAAGCTTAATGCTTGTAAAATCATTAAATGACAGCTCTTCTGAGGAATCATAATGATTAACTATTTCCTCTCCATTTATCTTCCTCTCTAGGGGAGCACCTTACTTAATAAGAAAGGCAACTAAGACAATTTCTCTGGGTCATATCCTCATGTCTTCACTACAGAGAAAAGGAAAAAAAAATACAGGAATGCAAAAGAAATTTAAAAATCACAAACCTGGCCTAGATATTTTTGTAAGTTGTTCATTATTTTGAGAAACATCAAAGAGCAGCAGTTTAACTCTCCTCAATGAATTTAAACCAAGTGCTGGAGGAAAAGGGATGAGAAGTGTTAAAATTATTTTACTCATCTTAGTGAAATCACAAGGTAGCATTCCTTACATTGAAGAAGACACTGGCATGTTCCTCAATATTCCTCTTGTTCCTTAGCCAATAAATAACATGTATGCATGTTTATTGCATGTTCAATACAGAGTTCTCCTTGTTAGCATTATTAGATATTTAATATTGTATAAGTTTTCTAGTTTTGTACATGTATTCTAAATATAACTTCTTTGTGAGAATGATTGCACCCAACTGTAGGTAGGGATGGTTTCTTAGAAAGATAATCGAGGGGCCTGGCGGGATGGCTCAGTGGTCTAAAGCGCCTGCTTGGGAAAGCTTGGGCGGCTTCAGGGACTGCGGTTCAATCCCCGGCACCACATGCTGCGCCGGTCCTGCCCTCGGGGTGGGCTGAGCCAGCAATGAAAATGTGTGAATAAACAAACAAAGGTTCTGAAACAAGAAAAAAAAAATCTTTACAAGAAAGATAATCGATAGCCTATAGAAATATTCAGATAAGAGCACACTAGGAATTCTGGAGTCCATTTGTTAATAATGTCTTGAACGTTTCTGTCTCTCAACAGGCTATAGAGATTTTCAGGAGGTTGTACACACACAAACTCACAAAGGTAAGAAACTATATTCTATATCAAAGGAGAAGAAATGTAGTGTATTTAATGGCACCGTTGGATATTATATATATTATTTTTCTTTAAACTTTCTTTTTTAATATTTATTTATTTATTTGCTTATTTAGTGGCCGGCTCAGCCTGCCCTGGGGGTGGGTCTGGCGCAGTATTTGGTGCCAGGGATTGAACTGAGGTGTCTGCAGCTGCCTAAGCTTTCCTAATCAGGTGCTTTAGACCGCTGAGCCACCTCACTGGCCCCTTCTTCTTTAAACTTTCATTCAAGATGTAGAATGCAAGAGCCAGGCATGGTAGCACATGGTAATCCCAGCACTTGGAAGGCTGAAGCAGAAGGGTCAGTATGAGAGTGAGACCAGACTGGACTACAAAAGTGAGCTCAAGGCCAGCCTGAAATGCATGTCAAAAAAAAAAAAAAAAAAATGTAAAACGCTACGAAATTACCAGCACCCAATGGTATCTTCTTCAAGTTCTTCTAATCAAAATAGCCTAGGGGCCCGGCGGGATGGCTCAGTGGTCTAAAGTGCCTGCTTGGGAAAGCTTGGGCGGCTTCAGGGACCGCGGTTCGATCCCCAGCACCACATGCTGTGCCAGCCCTGCCCTCTGGGTGGGCTGAGCCGGCCACAAAAATGAGTGAATAAACAAACAAAGGTTCTGAAACAAGAAAAAAGAACTAATCAAAATAGTCTAACTCTTTATCAAAATCTGTTTGGTTTCTTTATATGAATACACATACACACACACACACACACACACACACACACACACACACTATTTTCTTTTGTGATGGGCGATTCTCCATAACAGAGAAAATCCCTCCAATTTTGTGGTGCTATAGATGTGACTACGGCTGTAATGGTTTTGAGAACCATCTGGGAGGGGCGTGTCATAATTAGTGAGTCTACTTGTTCTTCAATTTTCCTAATTTTAGAATGTACTTAGGTAAAATTAAAATTAGGATGTACCTAGATCCTCAAGTATACCTACTATGTCTGAAAAGACATTCTACTTGTTAGGGTTTTCTAGAACAGAATCAACTGAGGAACAGTACAAACTATCTGTCTGTCTGTCTGTCTGTCTGTCTGTGTATGTATCATCTCCCATCATCTATCTATTTATGGTATAGCTTATTAGGACTTAGTAGATAAACTTACAGGATCCAAGGCATGGTAGTGCACACTGGTCATGTGTATATTTCAAGGACAGAGGAGAATCTATTCAGTCCCAGAAACCACAGAATGAGAAAGATCAATGATGCAAAACAAGTCCTGAACCGCAGGCCTGGAAGCTTCCTCGAGAGTATCTGACATAAGTCTGTGTTAAAAGACTGAATAAACTAATCTGATCTCTATAAGCAAAGGCAATACTGAAAATGCCCCACTCAAGCCAAATGGAGTTTTCCAAAGGAAGGCTGAGTTACTATTTTATTCATTTAGGATGAAGCCTATTAGCTGTTGCTAGCCACACATTGGGTGTGGCTTCCTCTTTCTGGCCAGCTTGGGAGCCTCCATACTGACTATCTCTAGAAACACTTGACAGGCACGAGCTGCAGTGTAGTTTACTAATCTAGTAGATATTTCTTAATCTAGATATTCCTTAATCAAGTAGACAGTCACACTTAATGCTCACAGATAGTTTCTCTGGATCAAATTACCACAATAGTCAACCTCTTTTCCAGGTTTAGGAAAGCAACTAGCAATTTATTTATTTATTTATTTATTTTTTTTTTTTTTTTCTTTTTGAGACAGGGTCTCACTATGCAGTTCAGGCTGGCCTTGAGCTCACTTTTGTAGCCCAGGCTGGCCTCGAACTCACACCGATCCTCCTGCCTCAGCCTCCCGAGTGCTGGGATTACAGGCGTGCGCCACCACGCCCGGCTAGCAATTTAATTTTGAATTTTATAAAAATTGAATATCTGAAGAAATCAAAAGCAGATCCCTTACAAAGTTTTAATTGTTTTTCATATGTGTGATTGTACTTTTACCTTACTCTCATGATGTCTCTGTTTTCTAGGCATTTTGAAAATAGCAGAAAACAAACCATTTCTGATTTTCTTTTTTATCCTAACCTAAAATTCAACTTCCTTCAGGGTTAAACCACTTGCGGCTCTTCTACCTACCGGCTCTCTGCATTCCAAAATTATCAGACAATTTGGCTTTCAGATATAAATCTCCTTATTCATTTCCAGTCAATTTTGTAGAGTTTCAAGAAGAGGTTGAATGCATTTGTTTACTCAGAAGCTTGCAAATTCACACTGAAAGGCTGTTCAAGAAGTTATTACCTATTTATTTCCTAAGGCTTGTATTTCAATTATTTGAAGACACTGAAGGAACTGAATGACTGCATGTATTTTAAAAGAAACTTCCCACTTGAAAGGCACAACATTCACAATTATATAATTCCAATGATTTTAAAAATATAATATTTACGGCTATTTTCAGTTCAAACACATTTCAATAAAAAATGTTCAGCATACCTTTTACAAAAAAATTAAGAAACTGCTGAATTATTTCCAAATGAATAGCAGAATAAGTGGTCTAAATTAGAGAAGTAAATGTATGCAATGAAGAATAGTGTTGTTTTAGATACATTTTTTCAAAAAAAAATTATTTTATTATTTTTCCCATCATGTTTTGGTTGATGCCCAATTATTTGAACTCTGAGGCTGGGATAACACAGTACTCCAAACTGGGAGGTTGAAATAATGAACCTTACTGTAGATCTCAAACTATAGATGCTGGATATATGAATTTAAGGCATTGGTAAACTTGGTCCCATCTCAAATTTGCCAGGAAATATCTGCACCAGGCCTCTACCTTTGGCTGCTTCATGTTCATTTTCAGTTGTCCCTGTACACTACTCTCCAACATGTCCTTTTGTTATCAGATATTAATCATATCAGAGAAGGGCTCATTCTAATCACTTCATGATTTTGAAAGATTGTATCTCTTTAAATAGCATCTTTACCATTTTATTTCCAGATAAAAATCTTACCTCCAGAACATTGTCTCTGAAACACTGTCTCACATTCTGAGGTACTGGCTATTGGTAATGCAAAGTATGAATTCTTCTAGGGGAAAGAATTCAACCCAGGCTTACTCAAGTAAAAGAAGAGAATATTAGTTTCAAATTTATAAAAATGACTAAGGAGTGTGGGTATAGTGGAGTGAGAAAAATGACAGTTTGTCACATTCAAGAGTTTCATAGTATTAAAAAGAAAGACGAGTTTCATAGTATAATACAGTGGGCTTACTTGATAATTGTTATGGTTTGTTTCTAGTTGTCTCCCCAAAGCCTCATGCAATCAAGGGGCAGGGACTTCTAGAGTTTGAGATTAACTCATGATCCACTGGGATTATGAGTGATCCAAGGATGGGATTATGGGTCTGAGAACTGCTAGGATTATGGATGTGTCCTAAATTGGATAGTCTGAGGCAGAGAACCTGAATATAATGTTAATGTAAGAGAGACAGACAGACAGACAGACAGACTTCTCTCTGTTGCTTCGGTTGCCACTGTTGCTGTTCCACAGCCATGAACTGGTTGCTCTCTGCCCTGTGTCATGCTACCTTGGAGCTAGCCGAGTATGACCTGAAACCTCCAGTAACTGTGACCTAAATAAACCTTTCTTCTTTCCTTCATTTTGGGCATTAGATATTTGTCCCAACAATGAGAGAAGAGTAACTGAGACAATGATCAAAAATGATCTAAAATTATAGAAAGAAAGATAGATAGATGATAGATAGATAGATAGATAGATAGATAGATAGATAGAACCATCAGCTGTCCTCCTTGATCTGACCACCACAGATATGACTCAGATCAGCCTATTGGCCTAGGAATGCATTAAGGAACAGTATTTAAAGTAAAAAGAAAATCTAAATATATATTAATAATATAAGTTACATTTAATAAATTATTTAACTATAAGTCTTTAGAACTTTGAATCTAAAAGTACATATCGGAGAGACCCTGTAACTCAAATGTAACCAAAGTTGGATGTGTTTCATAATCTCTGAGAATCTGTTTAAAATATTCAGGTTTCTGATCCCCATGACAGATATCTTGAACAGAATTTCTATAAATACGTGTTTGCTAGATACTCTCCAGCTGATTCTAATAAAGACTCCTTAATCCTTCTGCCTCGCTTTAGAGCTCAGGACATTGAGACCAAGAAGATAGCTCAGCAGCTGAAGCATCTGTCTGGCAAAATACAAGGTCCTAAGTTCAATCCCTGGTACTGCAAAAATAAATAAACAAATAAATAAATCAATGACATATGTAGTACATGTTTAATGTGTGTAATAAAAATGACCTAGTTCTCTTTTCATTCTGAGCTATGGAAAGTTAGATTAGCAGAACTTACTTCAAGAACAGTCTCACTGAACAGAGAGTAGCACAATTTCTGTAAGCTTACGACCATCACAGTTAAGCAAGATTTTCTAACCTTTAGAAAATGTCTCAGTTTGCCAATGTTAATTATAGGTACATTTTTTTAAATCAAATTAACATATATCTTCTCGCATGTGAATCATATAATTTATTAAGGGAGACTCTGGACACTTACAGATGATGTTCTGTCCACCTCGCAGCGGCTGCTCAGAATGAAGCAGGCTTCAGCATCATCCATCCTAGATATGGACAGAGAAAGAAAACAGTCTCACACCAAAGTAGCTATAGATTGGGGGAAAAGATGAGATCTTAACTGTGGGTGCATATGCTATGTGGAGAATATGTGTGTCCTGTGCTTACAACAAAAATTTAATTTCTAGCAGATCATGGTTATATTTGATCCTGGTCAGAACTTTTGTTCATAAACTACTGAAATATGTATATATATATGTTTAATTCATTAATTTAAAATATGTATTTCATAGTAGTTTATGAACAAAGAAAAAATTTTTATTGTTTTTCCTGATTATATATTTTCATTTATGAGCTTTGCATAAATTAAGGAGGGCTGTTGGACTATATTTAATGATTAAAAGTATTTCAACATCATGCTTCCATTAAACTATGAGCGGTTATAGTACTGCTTTGTACTCACAAATCTAACTTTACTGTATACTCACAGTTTCTATAGATGTGCACTATCTTGTTCCAAACCTCTTCCCCTCATGCTAATATTCTATATTTCTTGAACTTAATGATAAAGAAATAAGCGTCAGTGTGTGAGGCATAATATTTTATTAGTAGAAGAAGGTTTATTTTCAAAATGAGGAATGATTTAATTTTCTGGTAAATTATGATAAAACAAACCCTTTCTAAAAAATATTTGTATGGAAAGATAAAATGTCCATGAAATTAATCCAAACCAAACAGTTCTGAAGAATGTTGAGTCATGAGCACTAAGATAATGAGCATTGGATGACACTTTCTAAACATCATTTTCTCACCAAAGCTCATTCAAATCTAATGCGTCTGACCTTTGGAATTTGGAAAATTCTACTCCTTCTTCCTTGCATGGTGAATTGTGCTGAAGAATGTATTAGTTAATGTTAAATGTCAATTTTAGATGAAATTAAGGTTAGAAACGAGAACAAAAATGGAAAACCTACCACGCTAACTTCATTCTTGACTCAAATCTAGAGTATTTGAACCTAGATACCTCTTAGTTATCTTTGCATTCATTCTACTTTTCTTTCTTTCTTTCTTTCTTTCTTTCTTTCTTTCTCTCTTTCTTTCTTTTTCATTCTTTTTCTCTTTTATTTCTATGAAGGACTTCTTTCTGTAAGTATGACTGACTTTGCTGAGAACTCACTTTAATATTACTAACAATAAATTGGTAATGTTAATCCCAAATAATTTCCAGTTTAGATATTGGTAGCTCAGATTAATTTCTCAGAGAAAGCTTCCCTGTGTTACACACATTCACAAAGAAAATACTATGGACATTACCCACATTTATTAGAGAACATAATTCACACAACAAATTAAGCATAAATAATTATGCATACAAATAAATATAAAGGCCCAGATTATATTAACATCTAAGCAAATATTCTTCTAGGGCTTTGAAGTATGGTATAGATGATAAGTCATGAACATCCAAAGCAGAGGTTTATCTTAAGTAATAGAAAAATCTGAAAATTTATGAAGCATTGTTATGTACAGTGACAACGTATATTAAAAATATTTAATCCACCAAAAACTTTAACATCATCTCATAAATATTATATCAGTTATGTATTACTCATTAAATCCTAATAGTTTTGAATGACTTTTTTTTGTTTCAGACAGAAAAATTACTAAAAACTGCCTAAGCTCTATTGGCTTTAATATTTATCACTTATATGTAATTTTGAAGTTCTGACTACTAGATCATCCAGTCACTTCCTGAGTAATCAAGCTGTACAGAGTACATTTTGCTTTCCGTATGCACACACACATGAACACACATACACATGCACATGCGTGCACACACAAATACATATACACACACATAAACACACACAGAGCCAATGGAGAAAACTTAGATAAGAAAACACAACACACACAATATACACACATATATAGGCAACCCAGAAGAAAGAAATAAAGGGAAAGGGAGGGAAGGAGAGGAAAGAGAAGGGGAGGGTAGGGAAAGGGAGGGGAGGGGAGGGGAGCAAGGGAAGGGAAGGGAAGGGAAAACAGAACAAGAAAGGAAAGAGGAAAGGAAAGGAAAGGAAAGGAAAGGAAAGGAAAGGAAAGGAAAGGAAAGGAAAGGAAAGGAAAGGAAAGGGAGAAAACTTAAAACTTTGGGAGACTTTTAAATCTCCCCTTAAAGAGCATGTAGGACATCTCAAGGATAAAAAAGAAGACATATTCAAAATGTTAAAAGAAAACAAATCATTTAGCAAAACCATTTTCTACTACTACTAAGGATTTCTTTTGGTTCCTGAACTAAGGGATCTATTTTGCCAAAAATCCTCATTTCCTCACAGCCACAGGTTTGCCTTCCACGCCTTCACAAGGCTCATGTGGTAGGACCTCCATACACTGCGGTCAATGTTCACGACTGCCAAGCCACATCACGTGGGCTGGTATATGCACAGTGACAAGTGGGCAGCTCAGTCTCCCTTCCTGATTCTTAAGGCCACCGGGATTCTTTTATCTCTAACCTCAGGCAACATAACTGCTATCTCCTTAGTACATATTTCTCACTATTTAAATTTAAACCCTAGGTCTTTATTTTAATATCTCACATAATGCTCTAAGTTGTTAATTTGTGGGGAAAAAAAAGTGGTACTGAAGATGTTAACTCCTATTCTAGTAAAAGTGAGTCTGGACACCTCTGCCCATCTAGGACAACAGAGATAAGCACAGTATGTTTCACTTCCTGCCCCATGGGGACAAAGTGTATGAATCATTTGCATCCCCATCCAATCCTGAGAACAATGAGTGAATACACTGGTTTTGTTCTTCTAAAATTTGAATTTGACCAAAAACAAGAACCAGAATAACTGCTATACTTCAACATAGCATGACAAATCTTGCAACACTGAAAATTGTTACCATGTGAAGGTGAAAAATGACATTAAGCACTCACTCAAAACTGTGAAAGATAGAAAATAGGCAAAGGTACCTACTTTGCTCGCAATAGGTCCTGGTCTTTAAGGGCTGACCCTTGAAGGTAAATGACTCTTTGGGACCACATTGGAATCTGTAGCACCCTTCGAACCTGCACGTCCATCTCAGTAGGACACAAGATCACCACATAATAATCCTATTGAAAGCAAAGTGAACAGGGCAACAGAAGTGATAAGGCATTCTCTTATCCCACATAGGCTCATGAAATACCTAAGAATAATTTGAAGACTTTTTGAAATATGAATGTTAAATTGAACTGAACTTTAATAAATAAAAGCTTTCACATAAAGCAGACATGGAAGTATGCACATATAAAACCAACACTATGAGGGGCACGTGACTATCATCAGTATAACCCTGAGTTAAATCAGCAACAGAGTAAAGCAAACAAACAAATAAATAAATAGCGTTGGTGATTTACCCACCAATAGGAAATACTATCATCAGGTGATTTTCAATAATTATTGATGAATATTTTAGTAAAAATGGATAAAAACATTCAACATACTAACAATGTAGATAAATGTTTGAAATAAGAATATTTCAAACTTATGGACTTGTGGAGAAAATATGCAAGTATCCTAAATAATAAAATTAATTGAGGCACCGCTGGGAGCTGAGCCTGCGCGCCCGCCGCAGGTAAGCTCCCTGCACCCCTCTGCCCCGCCTCTGCGTTCCCGCGACTAACTTCCTGTTCCAGCCCAGACCCAAGCCGAACAGCTGGGAGCTGAGCCCGCTGGGTCAGGATCCTTGGCCTGCCTTCCCTTTCCCGCCCCCCCCCTTTTTTTTTTAACCCTGCATCTCAAGCTCTAGCACCAAACCCATCAAATAGCCCGTTTGGCAACCAATCTGGTCCACGAGCCTACCAGGACTACTCAATCCCAAAGCTCCACCTCCACCTAAAGACCACATCCGAAAGGATTCACAAAAGCTAGCAGCCAGAGCCACAACACAAGAGTCAGGAACCTCCATAGAAGAACCACCTTGGAGTCTTCAGACCAAACGCCCATAGTCACAGCATAACACCACCAAAGTGCAGAGGTCACTTCCATACAAAATGATAACAATAAGGAGTAGGACGCAATCTCAGGACCCATGCCCACCCAAATCAAATACAGAAGACACTATCATGGAAGAAAATGAGAATTATACAGATGAAACCTCTGAATTGGTAGCATCTGAGGCAGACACACAAGTGCAGAAACTTATAGAGCAACTGAGATCAGAGATAACATCTGAAGTAAAAAAAGAAATACATGAAGTGGAAAAATGGCTGGAGAAACGTATAGAGGACA
>PVJA010051835.1:0-12601 GCA_004027025.1 Myocastor coypus
CTCACTGAGCGGGTGTGAGGTGATTGGGAAAACCGAGCTGTGGGTAGGAGAGCCCGAGGAATAGGCCTCAGGGCCTGGGCATTTCTCATGGGGGCTGCTGGCCGTCGTGACACCTTGGAGGAGATATCTCGGTGGCCCGAGATGTGCAAACGCTTTGCTCCTGTTTCTTGAGGATGCAGAAGAGGGCTAGGGCATCTGGGCTGTAGGAGGCACTGCAAATGGTCTGCCTCCAGGTGGAGGGAGGACTGAGGAATCAAGCCTTGTCCCTGGGGGTGCCTTGGGGCAGGCTGAGCTGGGCGACGCTGAACTTAGGGCTTCCTGGTCCTTCTGGGGAGGACTCTGAGCTTCCCAGTGGCTCCTCCCACAGTGTTGGGAGGAAGCGCACACACCTTGCAGCTAGAGGTCGAGGTGGAGGCCGAGGCCAACGCCTAGAGGCCAGACCTGGAGGGGCATGCTCTGGGCCAGATGTGCTCTGTGGGACATTGAGAGCGGCCTGATCTCTGCCTACCAGTGAAGCTTTCAGCTCTGCTGCACGGAGGATCTGTCTGATGCGAGCGTTTTCTCTTCTCAAGTCCTGGAGGTACCTTTGAGTGCTAGCAGCCTTGGCCCAGTTCTCACGGGCCTGTCTCTGCATGGAGGTCACCTGCCTCTGGTAGAAGCTAACGGTCTTCTCCCACTCCTCCTCCATGTCTCGGGCTCGCTTTCTGTAGGTCTCCAGCTCTTCCGAGACGCGGCGCACCTTCTCTAGGATGGGCAGTTTCTTCTCCTGTTCCTCCCGGGCCTTTGCCGCCATTCTCAGTCTCTGGTGGCAGCTCAGCACTGTTTGTTGGTGGACCTCGACACTCACTGTGAGCTTCAGCTGAAGCTTCTGGCGCTCTCTGCGCAGCTCGGTGTTCTCTGCCTGCAGTGAGGCTCGCTGAGTCTGGAGATGGTGCAGAGACTCTGCCAGGGCTTTATTGGCTTGCTCTACTCCCAACAGCTGAGTGTGAAGTCGGCTTCTTTGCCCCTCCAGGGTCTGGAAGGTGGGCTTGACTCCAGCGCCACAGACCAGTCTCTCCGAAGGTCCTTGGAGCCTATCAGCCAAGCCAGACTCGCTTTTTGGCTGACTCCTGACTTCTTGTGGTGAGTCCTCTGGGAGCCCAGAAGCCCCGCCTTCTGTGGTGAGGAGCAGGTGCTCAGGCATAGGCTTAGCCTGCTTTCCGTTCTTTTCATGCAGTTGTTCATCTCCAGCCTGGGCGTCTTGCAGCCTGGCTTCCTGTGAGAGGAGTTTACCCCCTTGCTCCTTCCACCCTTCAGCGTTCTGCGCAATCTGAGCCTGGCTTCCGTGCACTTGGGCCTTCTCACTGTTGGTGTCTGTCGTTCTCTCGGCCTGCTGTTTGTTGAAGTTTAAAACTTGAGCCTTTAGTTCCGCTATTTCTGATGTCAGGACATTGGATTCTCGTACTAGGGACTCGACCCTGCTCAACGACAGCTCTGACGTCCTCACTCGCTCTTTTGCCTTACTCTCTTGGAGTTCTCTAAGGATACGCATTATCCGCCCTTGACCCCTAACTGTGTCCCTCACTGCCTCTTTGTAGCCTGCTTCCCACCGCTGTACTTTCTGGGCCACCCTGAGAGCTGCCTCCAGGCTTTCATTTTGCTTTTGAAGGTGGTTCAGTTTTTCCAAGACCTGAAGTTTTTCGCGCGCACATTTTGCGAGGTGGAGAAACCGACGTTTCTTCCTCTGTGCTGCACGCTGTCTGCTTTTGCGCTCAAAAATTCTCCAAGAAAGGAAGACAAGGGTCAAAACCCCTATCATCAGTAGCCACTCCATGGCAGGAGGCTGCCTGAGCAGTTTCCTCGCTGCTGAGTAGTGGCCTAGAATGTTGAGTGTTTGGTCCAGAACCTAGCAACAGGAGCGACCCACTGCGGAGCAGTTGTGGGGGTGAAGTGAGGGGCACCCGGGCTTCGGCAGCTGGCGGAGATCATGGGCTGACCTCCACTTTGTGAGCGGGGCTTTCAGAAACCATTCCTTTGCTCTCTATCCTGGAAGAGCCCAGGTCTACACATCCCATGCGCCCACAACGTGCTTTCTACCTACCACCCCACTCGCTCCCCTTGGTTCAGCTGAACTGTAGCCTCCCACGTGCGGCAGGGGGAGTCGTTGGTCAGATACGATCACGTATGTATACCCATGTCTAGGACATCTTTCAAGGACACGTAGCCTAAAATATGGCCAGGCCAAATAGGTCCTAATAAGTCACTGAGATTATCTTGATAAGGAAAACTCGTTTTCTCACCTTGGGATGCTGCTGGTTTCTCTAGCCATTGTTAGATGTTTTCATCCCAAATAAATCTACATGAACACATCTTGATTTCAGTGTTATGTCTTAATTTTCCACATGCCAGGTGTTCTTTGTGTATGCTAGAACCGCCTGTTTATTCTCTTTCCTTGTTGGGCTCATTTTCTTTTGTCTGTCCCTTCATAGTTTCCTTGACGGTGTAGTCTCCAATGTTACTCTTGTTCTAGGGATCCTTCCTGAGTGGTTTAATCAACTTGCGTGCCTTTCCGCTATCACTTGCCATCTCTCACGTCTTTGTTTCCTTCCTAGGTCATCCCTAAATTCCAGCCGCATGTATCTGGCTTCACGATACCCGCACTCAAGCTCCTTCCCAAATACAATCTTTCTCATCATATCTCATCTTTCTGTCACTTTCTCTATCTCTGTTTCTCTCTGTCTCTTTCTGTATCTCTCTCTCTCTCTCTCTCTCTCTCTGTTATTCTCTCTCTCAATCTGTGTCTCTTCATGTACCCTGCAAATCTGTCTTTCACAATAAACAGAAATAAGGTACATCTACATCAAGGTACAATCCCAGGTCCATCTTACAAACAATATGGCAAAATATTTAGAGATAAACATGACCACAATTCCAAGAAGGACAATAAAGAGAAACTACTAAGCAGAGTAAGCAGTGAAAGAGAAGCAAAAAGCAGGAAAACAACATGACAAAGATAAGCCAATCCACATGATGGGATAAATCCCGGATTTTATTTGCTTCCTTCTCTGACCCATTCCTCTGAGCTTCTGAAAAATCCTCAGAATCAGAGGGCAGAGGCTGAAGAGGCAAAAACATTGGCTTTACTTTCCAATTATTTTATTTAGATTCTTTATCCAACAAGGACAAATTAAGAGGTGTGGTGCTGCCCTCATGTTCCATAGTGTTCTCACCAACTGAGCCCCTCGTAAGACTGCCTTTCTGAGTCTCAGGAATTGGCTGCAGATTCAGTTCCTCAGAGTCAGACTGCAGGGGCTCCAAAATCAAGGAAATAAGGCTACACAAGGACCACATGCTTGAAAGTATAGGTTCTCCTTGTTGTGCTCTGCCAACACCAATGCCTTTTTATTAAGAAAAATAATTCTTTGAAACTATTTGGTTTCACCTTTACCCCTACTCCTTTGAGTAATGTCTCTATAGGATGGGCATACTCTTTTTCTATCGAAGTGGAGTTTCCCATTACTCCAAGCTTTTACTGGTGGTCTCACCTCCTCTGGGCGTGCTTTTCCCATGCGGTCAGGCCTCTCTTAACTCACCCCTGGTCTTCCGTGCCCTGCATTGGGTACCATTTGTTGTATGTTGTGATCTGGAGCCGCTGAAAGAAACGACCAGAAGACCTGATGAATGTAGCTTCAGAGGTCTCACTGAGATGTGTCTCTCTTGAAGTGAGCGCAGAACTCTAGAAGCATTTCCTGTTTATTTAGGTCATACAATAGAAGATTTACAGGGAGGAGAGGGGATAATCACTAACATCTCAAGTAAGGGTGGAGACATCACTTAGGATTAAGCTGTTACAGCTACATCTCAGGTAAGAGTAGAGACATCAATCAGGATAAGCTGTTACACCTTTTTAAATCCTAGTTTTCTAAAATCCTTAAGTAACAGATTACAGCCCACCCTAAGCTTTGTTTATTGTTCTTCGCTTCTTAGTTTCTTATCTACAGATATTTTCATTGTAGCATTATTTTCTTGTTGCAATTTTCCTCTTCTCCTTTTTCTTTGTAAACACTTACTTTGCTTGTCATTTTCATTTTATCATTTTGGCATCACAAACTTTGTTGTCTTTATAAGTGATTCATTTTTTTACTTTAACAGTTTTGAAGATTGTTTCCTTGTGTTACATTTATGTTATTTTGACTATAATATTTCATGGAAAGCTTCTATGGTAATTATGGTATTTGGGTCCTATTTGCCTAAGTTATCTCTATGTGAAGTAATTTCTCCATATTAGGAAAGTTTGCTGCTATTATTTATGTAAATGAGTATTTTATGGGCTTATCCCCAAATGATTTTTCACTAATTTCAGTTAAATGTAGATTAGTCTTCTTTGCATCATCTATCAGCTGTTGAACTCAATTTTGAAAATATATGTCTTATTTTAAGGTATCTCTGAGTAATTGGTCAACATCTTCAGCACTATCTTCTAATTTTTTTTTTTTTTTTTCATCATATGTCAAGCTCAGGACTTTGTACTTGCCAGGCAGGCGCTTATGTCACCGAGCTACCACTCTGACCTCCTGTCTTTTAGTTTTGACATTCTGTATTCATACGGATTCCTTCTGTTGCCCATACTTGCAATGTGATTTTTTATTTCTTGAATTTGCTTGGCGCATTCCGTGGACTCTAATTTTTGCTAAACTGGCTATTCTTGTTTTGTCTAATTTCATTTAGCACAGCTAGCTAATTATCATCTTCTACAAATGTTTGGTGATTTTGTTTGCTAGGTCCATTCTTTAAGTTCACCAGTAATCTTTTTTTAATTTTTAAAAATCTCCTCTGATGCTCTTTCAAATAATGCTGTGGATCTTTTTGTTTTTTAAATCAGTTTTAGAGGAGTTGGGAGTTTCTGGTGCCTTTTTGCTTTGCATTCTCATTTTTTTATTGATTTTTGACTTTGTTGAAGTTTGCAGGTCAATTATAGTAGAAGACTGTATTGTGAGTATGGAGATCCCTTTCATCATTGTCTACTTTTCAGTGTTTCCTTCTGGGTGTGGCTAACTGTAGCCTTTTGCCTTTGTTCCATGATCCAAAGACCTTTGACCCTTGTTTATTTGTAGAGGAGACTGCTGTGTTTTCAGTATAAGTGGGCCATCACCCAGTTCTTTAATAATGGGCTATAATGCTTTTAATGGCAAAGGCAATACAATATTGGGATAAAAAGCAAACTAACAGCAACACCATGACAATAACAATAAAATCAACAGTAATAGTATCAAACACATCCTAAATTTTAACTTACCCAAAGAATCAATGTATTATCCTTAACCACAGCAAAGAGATTTATCATTACAGTATAAGCACATTTACTATTTTTTATATGTACTCATCTGTGTCTTCTGCACGTGTGCCTCTATAATGTGGTCTGTCACGTAAGGGTGCTTTTCTGTCATCAAATCCAATAATCCAATTAACTCTTTACTTCCTCCAATTCCATAATGCTATCTATAAATTCTATGTAATGTAAACTATACCAGTTACTTTATTTTCTATTTCTGTCACTTCAGTAATCTTATACAAATTCAATCTTACTGTATATGTAGCCTTTTGGTATTAGAATTTTTTTTTTTTTTTTTTTTTTTTTTAGTGGAGGCAAAGTATATTTATTTGAGGTACAAAAGATTAAAAAGAAAAACCTTAAAAATAAAGGGTCAGGGAATAATTGATTCAGCAGAGTAAATTTAGAAAGATATAAATAATAAATAAATAAATAAATAAATAAATAAATAAATAAATAAATAAATAAATAGGAAAAATAAAAGTACACCCTAGAAAATACGAGGCAGGTGTAGTGGATTTGTAAGTGGTGATCAACTTATTACACCCATCTAAATTAAACTTGTGTTATGCCGCATGTGGCCCACCTGAGGATTACTGACAGCAGCCTAAAGTCAGAACAGGTGAAGCTGTCAGAACAGTTAGGGTTGATTTTTGGAGAAGTTGTTGGAGTTGTTGAAAGCTGCTCGTTTTCTTGAGCTCTTCTGGAGGACCTTGCCAGGCTGCTTTTTTGGATAAACTTTGGAGAAGCTGGGGTATTCATCTTGAGCCTTAATTCTTGGCTCTGGAGGGGATGATGGTGCACCTGTCAGATTCATGTAGAATCTTGTCATATTGGATTTCCTAGTAGAAACTGAAATAGGAGGATCACTCAGAGTCTGGACTGCATGTATCAAATAAGCATCTGAATACTGTTCTTATGTCTTCAATAGGAACTCCATCAAAACTAAATATGAGTTTGAAGAACATGTGCCTGTCAGCTATGCCAAATCTCTGCACATAGGAAGACGATCTTACTCTCATCTCTTAATTTCATTATTCTTATACTTTTACCACACATAGATCAACCTGACTGAGTCATGGAATGCCTACATAGTAAAGCACATTTACGGCTCTGTATCATGGGTTATTTCTGGAAATTACTAACAAGTAGCCCCAGAAACAGAGGTGGGGGTCACCTCACATTACTGTGTCTCGTGCCAGCTAATAGGATTTAGCCTGGAGGGAACAAACAGAAAAGAAGGAGGAGGTTGGTGTACTCGTGATAAACTTCATTCTTCTTCAACTGGAGCATCTTCTTTTTCAGTCATTGCCCCTGGACGTTAGACTCTAATTTCTGCAGCTTTTCAGTGCACAGTCACCCCTGCAGATCTCCAGGGAGTTTGCAGGTCCTATCTCAGACTGGCACTGTACTGCATCCTTAATCCTTCTTTCTCTGTGTTGTCCAGATGAACGGGCTGAGTACCTATCAAATATTCGAACTGCCCGGCAGGGAGCCCATTACTGAACTTCCCATGTCTGTGATTGCGTGCCTGTCTCACAAATGTCTTTGAATAATGTTGATATCTCTTTGCACGTGTACAATTTCTATGATTCTGTTCGGCTGCAGAAACCTAACTAGTGTGACATGTTTGTTTATTTCAATATGACAGGACAGTTATTTATGTTTTCCATTTTCTTTGTAACAATTTTATTTTTTAAAACAGAATACTACGTACATATTTCACTCACTATGTAGCAGAAGCTGACCTCAAACTTTGAGAAATTCTTCTGCCTCTGTCTTTTGAGTACTGTCTTTTGAGTACTGAGATTACAGGCATACACAACCATGCCTAATTTTAAATTATAGTATGCTTTAAATCTGTCTTTCCATTTAGTGCTACTTCAAAGACATGCAATTATTCAATATTTAGGCTGCATTTTATGATTTGCCAACACTGTTATACGTAGATTGTTTGGAAATCCTTCACGATTTTCTTCTTCCATTCGTATGGCAGTAATTTGTTCCCATTAACCTGATTATATGAACATATTGATATTTTTTAGTGTTGGACATTGAACCTAAAATCTTATCAAAAGTTACAAGATTAGCTTTTTCTGTGTGTGTGTGATACAGGCTCTCTGTAAGTCATTAAGTTGCACAGGCTGGCTTAGAGTTTGCTACGCCTCAGCCTTATAGAATTTGGGATGTGTTGGGAGCCATCCAAAGCTTGGCCTCTGCCAAGGTCACGTCAAGTGTGGAGGAGAATCTGCTAAGCAGATCTCCATGTGGATGTGTCTCCACAAACCCCTGGGAATTGTTAGACTTATGATTCACATAAAAGAGCACACAGTTAATCATCTAGGGTTTTGACATCACTTAATTAAGTGTGTAAAGTTCTAACAGAGGATGACTCAGTGTCTTTTACCTTGTAAACCTGCAGAAAAGTCCAAGACTAATCCAAAAAAATTCAACAATAATAAGGAAGTTTAGATTCAAAATCTTTTTTTTTTTTTTTTGTCTTTTTGAGACAGGGTCTCGCTATGCAGTTGAGGCTGGTCCTGAGCTCACTTTTGTAGCCCAGGCTGATCTTGAACTCACACCAATCCTCCTGCCTCAGCCTCCCGAGTGCTGGGATTACAGGCGTGCGTCACTACGCCCGGCAAGCTAGATTCAAAATCTTGAGGCAATATGAAAGTACCCCTAGTCTGGCCTGATAGTTCAGCAGATTGAAGTATCTGTTTAAGCAGAAGGCAGCAGTCCAGGGTTGATTCTGGCCTAGCCTGCAGGGTGCGCTGAGACTGCAATTGAGACTGGCAGTGGTGGCTCGCACCTATAATCCTAGCACTTTCAGAGGCTGAAAACAAGAGGATCACTATGAGTCTGATCTATGTAGTGAGACCCTGTACCCTGTCGACTCTGTTGCCCATCCCTCTCCTCCCCACAAAAAAAAAAAAGAAAGTACACCCAAAGAGCAGAGAGTTTTCATAGGACAGAAATAGAACAGAAAGAACAATGGTCAATTAAGTTTCCATGACTACTCTTAGCTTGTACAGTGTACTCATATTAATCAAAATTTAAATTATTTTTCCCTTATAGATGGAAAAATAACATCTGTTAATCTTACATGAAAAAAGGTTATGTAATCACTCATGTATAAATAAAGGCTACTGACGGTGCTCTGGGTTGAAGAGATACACTCTCTTCCCCATTAATCCCACTATGTTTCTCTCAGTCTTTCTTTGCAGCCCACTTTCCTCTCACCTTAAGTTGTTGTTCCCTGGAAGTTGAGGCTGGACCTTAGCAGGGATAGCAGGGTATACAGCCATGCCCAGGTTGATTACTGAATATTTTAATAGTCTTACATTAGTGTAATAATAACCTTCATTTTGTTGTATAATTATTGCATGTAATTCAATACATTACCTCTTTTGTGTATCTACCAAAGGAATAATTATATTGAAAATATCTTTAATAAAAACTTAATGTTAGGTTTATGTAAGAGTGTGTGACATGGTTTTTAGTCAGAAGCATTTCCCTTTTAGGGGATTGATCTGAGGATCTTGTACTTGCTTGGCAGGTCCTCATGCAATGAAAGTATCACGCCAAACCTGTATTTTCAAAAGTTAATAGGTATTCTAGGTTGTAAAGTGTATTTTGAATATTTAAGCTAATTTTATTTATATTTAATATACTTCATTTGTGTAGCCTGCCAATATAGCTTTATGAAGGGTGGTCAGATAGCTCAGTGGAATAAAGCACCTGCCTATTCAGGTGCAGCAACCCAGGTTTGATCCTGGGTATGCTGTGTTAGCCCCAACCCTGGGGTGCACTGTTACTGCATCCGAGACTGGACATGTTGGCATGTGCCTGTCATCCCAGCACTTGAGAGGCTGAAAATAGGTGGATTACTGAGTCTGATCTATGTAGTGAGACCCTGTAAGATCCTGTACTAAAATATATTTAAAAATAAAAAACAAAGGAGCCGGGCGTGGTGGCTCACGCCTGTAATCCCAGCACTCGGGAGGCTGAGGCAGGAGGATTGGTGCAAGTTCGAGACCAGCCTGGGCTACAAAAGTGAGCTCAAGGCCAGCCTCAACTGCATAGTGAGACCCTGTCTCAAAAAGACAATAAATAAATAAATAAATAAATAAATAAATAAATAAAAATAAAAAACAAAAAACATACCTTGATGCATTAAAATTAAATAGTAAAATTGTGTTCTAGTTATTCAAACTCTTTTTTAAAACAGCTATTAAAATATTTCCTATTTTCTAAGCTTCAAGGCCTTTGCTTACCTTTATTAATTAATGGTACTGCCATCATTTAAATAATGTTTTTGTAACACGTTTAAGATAAATCCCAGATGCATAACATATGTTAGCTCTTAAAAACTCCATGTGGGTCTTTGAATAAAGAACTGAATACTTTTTTAAATTTCATATTTGACAGTTGTATTGTACATAAAACTTCTACTTTAAAACATTAGAAAGTTTGGATGTTACAAGGATCAGTTTATAGATGAAAAAATTATTGTGCACACATTTTTATTAATTGCCCTCATTTTCACAGGTAGTATTTGACCAAGTTTATATTTCTGCCAAGAGTATTTGTTAGACAAGTTTTCTCTTTGCTCTCATGTTAAATACAATTATACTTTGACAGATCAAATAGTTGTAATACAATTCAAACATTTACTTCGTAATGAAAATGATGCAATCATTTTGGAATACTGTAGCGATTGTGACCATATTTCTATACAAGAACATTCCAGAACAGAGTATTCTGCACCACAATTCGCTACTGGTGATCTATTCCAAAGTAAGCTAGGGGCCAGGAGGTCATTACAGCTCAGGTGTTCTCACCTAAATGACTGTGAATTGGCTAACAGGCTTCACATATAGAAATTAAATCTTGGGAGGGATATACTGTCTCTCTCCAGTATGACATTTATCCTGCAGCATGATAGAGCTAGCTTACCTATTGGGTAAAATAAGGAGGTGCAGGAAAGATTTTGTTAGCTTGTGAGTCTTTTCATGCTTGACATCAGAAATATCATCCTGCTAATACAATTAAAATTACTGTTAAATCACTTAGATATTAAGGATTTCAAGAATAAAGAAGTAAACTCTACTTTTAAAAAAATAATAATGATCCATTAAGCTATGTTGTAAAAACCGTAGAAATAATCAAGTGGAGGAATAGAGCTATCAGTCTATCACCACTGACATGACTAGGCTGTGATTCACCTTATTGATTTCCTATTTTCATTCTTAACACTTCAAAATTATGCAATGACATTTGTTCTTATGAGATAGTCATATTCTTAAAATAAAAGCAAAGGCAATAAAAGTAGCAAAATGTCGACATCTTTCTTTGTACATTGGAGATTCTACAACTGAACGTGATAGAGAAGTCTGAAGGTTCCCATATGTGATCGTTAGGGAAATATCATCATCCTCATTACCATCGGCACTATTGTCCCCTGACTCCACCACCACTTCCTTGCTGATCCTTGTCCTCATCTAATTCATTTCATCCCCTAAGAATAGTACTTATCAAATGTCATCAACCTTATGATTCTTCAATAAAGTTCTATTTATTCTTAAGTCACAGTATAGAAAAAGGCAGAAAGAAATCTTCCCAGAGACCTTCCCATTTTATATTTGAACTCAGACCTCAGAATATATTATAGTATATATTATTATTACACAATAGTGGGCTTTCTTTGGGGAAGTTGGCACGACTTTTAACATATGTTAATCTATTTAACCACATTACAGGGAGGAAGATAATCAACTTGTACCTCTCCTTTGTTTTCGTTATTTTTGTCCTTGTGAGACTGGGTCTTGCTATGTGGATCAGGCTGGGCTTGAGGTCACTTTGTAGCCCTGGCTGGTCTTGAACTCCCAGTGATCCTGTTAAAACCATTTTCAGATTTTTTTATGAAAGTTTAAGTCTTAAGTACAAATGTTCAGAAATTTTTGTGTCTTGATCTGGACTGCAATGATAAAATTGATTTAGAAGTTTTTGGTGAATTTGGTGAATTGCAGAAAAATATGAAACTTCAGTATTCAGAAATATCTAAATGTAATCCTCATTTCCAATTATAACAGCAGCATCCATTTTTGCTGATTAACTGTTCATCGCTAGCATTTGCTGACTGCTTGTCACAAAGAAATAACTTCAAAGAAATAACTTTCAAATTTAAGTAATGCTGTAGGCATAATCACGGAGCAAAATAATTAAAAATGTTTTTCTTCTACAATAATCCCCAAATAACAAATCTTTAAGTGTAATACAAGCTTTAAAATAATAATGTTTCAATTTATTTTGTTCATATCCATCATTTCTACTCTATTGTTTCTGCTCATATCAAGGTTATCTTTTTTTTTTTTCTCACAGCTTCATTTGTAATCTCTACTTTAAAATAAAACAGGAAAGAGGAATTTCAGAACAGTCATAAAAATGCAATTATCTTCCTTCAAGCAGCTTTTTGGTGAGGCTGATTCAGTAATTCTTCTTATATCCTATTAGTTGTAACAGTCTTCAAATAAAGCTTGGAAATGAGTAAATACCTAGCTGCAAATCCAACTTCTGATTCCAAAAATTGGAGAAGAAAACTTGATATTCGTTCAGTACTTTATATCTCAAGTGCCACCTTCCCCCAAAACAATATATCAGCAAAATCTATTCAGAGTTTAATAAGATCTAACTTTTTGATTATTTATGACTCTGTGTACACTGATGCCACGTTATAGATTTTAGTGAGAACAACTACATTTGTGTGTAGAAAGTTACATGTCACAACTATAAAAAGAAAGGGAATAGAGTGTCAGACTGGTGCCTAACCAGTATGTATAGAATTGTGCACATGATAATCATATGTAATAGTTCAAAATCTACCTGATATATTCAACCAAAAAATTAAAGTTAATCTGACTATCACCTTCATCCTACTAATTTTTCCAATGAATGAAACAGAGACAACATGAGCATTTGGGCAGAACATAGAGTGTAAATATCATACTAAGAAAAGAGACAAGTTTTCAAGTTTAACTAGCTTTGTAGAGCATTCATCTGACATGTAGATAAGCACTGGAATTAATTTGATATTTTAGAGAAAAAGATAAAAAGGAATCAATCGTTGAAATGATTCCATTAGAGTATTTCTTTTTCTTTTTTTTTATTCTTTAAATTTAACAATGGTTATATTACATATTTTCATCATCAGATCAGTTTAGATTAATACATATAGGTATATAAGATTGATCACACAATTAAACATTTACCTTTCTAAATCCACATTAC